>JAJMJH010000019.1:0-135396 GCA_030568935.1 Starmerella lactis-condensi
GTCGAGCTCTCAGGTTAGTGTGGACACCAAGAGCAACTCTACAAGTTCTGCTACTGTTTCAACTGTGCATCCTGTGGATTCCAGTTTATCTGAATCGAGCAATGGTGTCACTGAATCCAATACTAAGCCAGAGGTTACTTCTGTTGCCCCTAATACCAGTAGTATTGCTACAACCTACGTGTCTCCCTCGAGCAGACCCAGTCAACCGAACACCACTGATTCTAGAGTTATTTCTGGATTCAGTTCTAGTGTCAAGGTTAGTGAAATCTCTTCTTCCGTGAGTATTGCTCCATCTACCAGTTCTAATCGATTCTCTTCTAGCCTTGAAACCTTGGTTCCAACCCCTAGTTCCTTGGAAACCTCTAGTTCAGTATCCACAGTATACCCAAAGCTCTCTACCGAGACCACCTCTGAGATTAATACCAATGTGACCACTCATTACGCTGACAAGACTGTCTCTCCCCCCCCTTTTATTGAGAGCAGTGCTGTCTTTGAGTCTTCTTCTTCTTCTAACAGTGACGTTCACACGGAGCCTACTATCTCTACTGGTCCAGTGAACTCTTTAACAGTTACCATGAGCAGTGTTACCACTCAGTCTACGTTTAGCGCGGACACTAAGTTCCCTGGTCCTTACCCGAATGTTTCAAGCTCTACCTTGTCGTCTTCTGACGTCCTTGACAGTACCGGTACGATTTTGACTTCAATTCACGACAGTGCTGTTACAACAGGCACTCCAGAGGCACCTGTTTCCAGCAGTAGCACTGAAGTTGTTCATTACGACTCCGTGGTATCCCAGTCTTCTGTTGAATCTTCATTTATTAAGTCTATCGAGAATTCGCCTGTTAGCTCTGTCCTTTCTCAATCATCTGAGGAGACTTTCGTTCGCCCTACGACAACTGTCCCGGCAAGCAATTTCGTTCCTTTCAACACTGAGACATCTTCAAGTTTACCTTCTGAGTCCTCACATGTTATTCTTATTTCGAGTCAGACCTCTGCAGTTTTCTCCTCTAGTGGTGCTCAATCATCAATCAATTCTGTTGCTAGACAATCGATCGAAACTTCTGAGATTCCCACCGAGACGATTTCAGTTGACACAATCGTCTCTTATACCCACGAGGAGTCCACTTCTAGCAGACCTACCCGGATCGCCCCTGTATTCAGCGTTGAATCATCTTCAGCCGAAGAATCTTCACCAGAAACTTACAGTGAATCTACTTCGTTTACTATTTTAAGTGATTCACAGTCTGTACCTGACGATGTTTCTTCAACCGCGGAAGCTCAACCATCCAAGGGTCTGACAACAGCTGTATTGACAGTGTCTGCCTCTGTTCCTAAACCTGAAACTCAGAGTGCTCAATCTGTTTCCACTGAATCTAACAGCGATGAGACTTCCAGTGAGCTTTCACCCAGCGTCCCCACCATATCTACACTTGAATCTGATAATACCTTTAATGTTGCTAACAGCAACAGCAACACTGATTCACCCAGATGTAGTGGTCCCGGCTGTGAAGAGGAGTTTGAGACAAGTGGATCTAGTGTTGCTTACATCACATCTTCGTTATCGCAGCTCCCAATTGTTGACCCAGTTTCGTCTGTGCAGAGTGGATTCAGTAGTATTGGATTCAACAACGCCGCACATGTTCAGAAACCAGGGCTCTTATTATTGACATTATTCTTATGTTTCATTTTGTGAAATTAATTAATTAACTTATATCTCTGTAATATTCTATATAGTTTGTATTATTATTCCATTTGAATTTGTTGGGATTAGTCTTACAATTTACAATAATAATGTTCATTGTTAGACCAAATGAACTATTTAGGTCATATCACGTGTCTCAAGAGGTAGATCTAGAAGACTTAGCTTAGCTGTATCTTATGTAACAAGATCTAACTGTTGGGATTAGTCTTACAATTTACAATAATAATGTTCATAGTTCATTACATAATTAGATTTGTTACTTTTGCTTGATTAGGTGCATATCTCAGGTGGGAGTTTGTGACTCTTGTTGCTATTCTCCTACATACCGTTTGTAATATGGAGACCTCAAGCTGTCTGATTCGTCCCTTCAACGTAAAAGCTGATTCATTTTATGCTCTTGTTTTTAACTGTTTTATATTAAGTTATATACACACCTCTTGATGATTTACTTTAGTTCTCTTTAACATGTGCCTGCTTCAATCTGAAAACCAGCCACTCTCTTATCTGAAGATTACTAAATACTTTTAGGTAGTCGTAAGTTCAGATCCATGCACTAGTAGATTCCAATAACTATATGTTCAATAAAAGCATATAGTAAAATTATATGTAGATTTTTTAGAATACACTGAAACACCTTGTTTTTTATTTTTGAACTAAGCACGTGTCCCCCACTTCAGATGTGTAGCCTTGACCTCATATGACTGATCAGAAATAGTTGTTTTTGAATCAAGCTGAGTGTTTCGTTAAAAAAAGTGAAATAGAATATGCTGGTGAAAAGATTGATTTTACGTACATAGTTATTCACTATATTACTGAATCTGCTCATACTTCAATATTCGTCTACCTTAAAATTCAGACACCAGTTGACTGGTCGCTTCGAGTTTGATGATTAACCATAAGTCACTAACATGATGAGTTCTATTTACATGAGCAGTAGCGAAGAGATACAATGTCGTCGGCTAATAGATAAAAAAAAATCTTGAAAGAATTCTTTGATTCAGTAAAACGGATCGAATGATGATACCATTTATAAAGAATTAAGTATTGCTGGCAGTGTACTCATGTTATCTCACTATTGCTTTGACTAATCTAGTATCTCTTAGTAGCTCCTCTTAATCTAGATCTCAGACTGTACCCTAAGCCTACATTCAAGATCTCCGTTTGACACCTGAGAGATTCAAAGGGGTTTTCCCCTTAAAAATACACAAGAAGTGTTGCCACTCTAGTAAATTTTGTTTACAATTATTTTAAGCCCTTCATTTGTTTGTTGATGCAATTACATGGTTTTCTTTATTTTATCTTTCAACATTATGACATAGTACCTAACCCTGAATCTGCAGGTGTAATCTGACAGTTTTTCAATTTCATTTTTTTCATTTAACATATCTTCAACAGTAAAATATAGAAAAGATTAACTCTTGCACTTATATGTGTGTTTTAACCGTTATTTCCAATACTACTCATTACTCTTCTGCAATGTCATAGCAACCGAAACAGTGAAAAAACCTGCATATTGCGCACGTGACTTGAATATTCATATCGGGAGTCTGGACTTTTGTGGCACTTGTGCAAACGATTTTAGCGAATGTATCAAGTTTACCAAGTCACTGAACAGTGTATAATACAATCAATAGACTCTTAAGTGCCATTACATTTGCTGAAGATTTTTTTTCCATTCCCGATAGTTCCCATACGAGTTCCTTACATGGATCCGCCGATCGCACCGCAAATAACATATCAACAGTAACCTAAACCTGAAAAATTCACTGCATGCATAATGACGTGTGTCGTGAAATATAAGAACTACGTGTGGCCCCAATGAATCTCTACCTACTATATCGTACTAAAAGATGTTTCTTCAATTACTTCCTTTAATTGCCAATCAGGCTGTTCTTGCTTCATCAGACAATGAACGCTGTGCAGTGGTTGTTCCCATGCGTCGTGATGATGGTTCTGGACAAGTGGACAGCACCACCTACTCAGATGATTGTGACGATTCAACCACCACTACTACCACATACGAGAATAACTGTCAAGTTGTTGTCGCCTTCCGTCGTGACGATGGCTCTGACAATGTGGAAACCACCACTTATTACAATGAGTGTGATGATTACACCACTAGTTCTTACGACAATCCCTGTGCTCCAACATATATGGAGATGCGCCGGGACGCTGATGATTACGATTCTGATGACGATTCCTGGTGGTATGATTGTAACCAGAGTACTGAGGAGGATCTCACCACTTCTGCATCAACTCTGTGCGAGTATACACATTTTGTTTACAATCGTGATGCTGAGACCCAGTATGACTCTTACCAGACTGGATGGGCTCCATGTGATGTTCCTGCGACTTCTAGCGGCCTTTGTGATTACACTTACCAGCTTCTTCGTCGTGACGGTGATTATGACGATGTTGGAATGGTTACTGTTTGGTTCCCTTGTGAAGATACCCCTCTTCCTGATCCTACCATCATTCCTGATCCTGTGACATCTGACTCAGTAATTATCACCCCCACACCTATTACACTGATCCCAGTAGACAGTTCTGCTTCGTACACACCCCCCGTTTTACCTGTAGAAACTACGAGCAGCTCCGTCTCTTCTACCAGTTCTGCTGAGCCGACCACTTCAACAGATGCTATTGTTACTATCACTAGTGAATCTGTTATTATAATCGAGCGGTCATCATCCGAGCTTACTCGTATTCCTATTAATAGTGATGTCCCTTTTGTTCCAACTGTTATTAGTGTTTCGGACACAATCATTACTACATCGGTTCCCATTACTGGTGAAGTACCCGTTGACACATCAGCTAATTTGACTACTGTCCCTGCTAACGCCAGTGTCCCTGTTAACTATTCTTCTGCCATCCCCACCGACCCTGCTTTCATATCCGCATTGACCTCTTCCCCAGTTGTTAACAGTGTTTATTACTCCAACAATAGCAATAACCAGACTGTTAAGACTGATTCTAATGGCACACCCACTCAAACTGTTCCCATCATGCAGGATACTACTGTAACTAACATTGTTGAGGCCACTGTTTGTACTAAATCCGAATGCCATGGTTACACTACAAGCCCCAACCAGATTAATTCCGCTGTTCATTCTGACAGTGCTGCTACTGTCGCTGGTGCTTCCTCCGGTGTTCAAGGTATCTCTAGTGTATCCGGTAATACAAGCATCCCCCTTGCCTCGCAGACAACTAACACCAATATTGTGGGCATCTCTAATTCTGCCGCCACTTCCAAACCTGCTGTTTTAACAATTGCATTCCTTCCCCTTCTTTTATTTTAATTCTAAGGCTCATTATCCTTTAGTTCTGGAGTGGCATCAGCAGTTTTAAGGAGAAATCCCCAAGTTATACAATCCGAGAACTCGTGATCTAGTCTTTTTTTTCTCCTTTCGAAATTATCAAAATGAAAAGGACAGTTATCACATTTTGACATTTTTATATTTCGTAGCATATTTAATACAGTGATCTCTTAGAATCGAATTCTTTTCTTCTCTTTCCTGCTCTTTACACTCTGTCATAGCGGCATTCCCCTAATGATGCAGTTCACCGTAGAGTGGTACGATATTGCATATTGCATTACATAATCATACATAAAAAAATGTAGAATGTACCCTATATGCATGCACGACCACAAAGCCGGAGATTTACGCCACATTCTGCAAGTTATAATTATAGTTACTAATGTTTACTAATACTGTGAATTCCATAATTTATACGAGGTTTGGCAGTGTCTGCCACATTATACTCATACACCTCTGTTAAACCATACTTTATGTCCAGCAAATTGTGGCTCTAATTTATTACCATCCACAACACGACGCTGTGGGAAAACAGCCAAAGCGAACGGTAAAGCTAAGAAACTGGTGCATGCGATGATCCCCATATTAGCTAATGTAACCACACCTCCAGATCTACCTCTCAATGGTCCCTTCTGTAACTTCAACAAAATCAGAGCGGGTAAAACCATAACGGGAGTGGCATTAATAGCTCTAGAAGCAGCTGTTTCACCAACAGCTCTAATAGCAGCCTTTCTAGAAGTGCCCAAATCCTTATTGGTTTTAACATCACGAACTGTAATTCCCTTAACGATCTCTTGAGAACGCATAACAGCAACATTAACAATACCAGCACTAACAACAGCGGCAAAAGGAATAAGTCTCATTAAAATCGCCTTAGTTCCAGGACTAAAAGATTTACGGCTCTCAACAAGTGGTTTCAATCCCACAGCCAAAGACACACTGCTTGCAACAGCAATTCCGTAGCTCTTTAACAACTCAGATCTAGAAATAGGAGCAGATTTGTTAGCATTGGCGTAGTTCACAGCCACATTCAAGCTCTGGTTAGCCCATTGCCAGAAAATGGTTCCACCAGCACCTAAATTAGGGGTAAGCATACCAGCAGTAATAGCCAAATTAGACAAAACATTACAGCTCATTCTAAAAGGCAAGAACACGATTTCTCCAGTGTCGGGATGGATACTGCTGTCTACAAGTTGTTTTGCTTTCCAAAACTCCTCGGTATAAGGCTTGCCCTTCTTTACATAAGTCTGCACGGTTTCCTGGGCTTTCAGGATTTGTGATTTAGAATGAAGTAAAGTGAAAGGAGAAGCGGCGCTCACAAAATGGCGAACACGGCCAAAATAAGTGTTTAAATCGTAACGGCTTTGAGGAACTGACATGTAAGCAAGTTTTTGAAATATCGATTAATTGGATAATATAATCAATGGGAGTTCCTTTGGAATGGGACTTCACACATTAGTATTAATCTTTAAATGATTCTAGGAATAGGGTGTGATATAGTTTTTAATAAAAGGTTTGCTCAATTTAGCCAAAAGTATCCACATTTGTTGTTACCATTCAAACGTAAATTCCTTCATCCAAAAGAACTAAAACTAGAACTACAACTATCCTCAACTAAAAATAATACATCGAATTTAGCATCTATATGGGCATCTAAAGAAGCAGTTTTCAAATCACTGGATTTTAGTACACAAAAATCGTTCAGGTTCACTGAATGGCGTAAAATTGCAACAAATGACGGGTTTGAAATGATTCATGATAACCTTTACAAAAACCAGCAGTTTTTAATTACAATTTCACATGATGAAGATTATACAATGGCATTTTGTTTAAGACAGGGTAGATAATTATATAGTGTATAGCTAGTGATTCCATGATCAGTTGTGTACCTTTTTTAAGCAACACATGTGGTACTCCCAGTGGACAGTGAGCTGAACTGTGACAAGATTACCCAAGTGTGGTCCATATCTTATGTAACTACATTCACCACTTACTCATCAAATACACCTAATGGGTCTCATCGCAAGACTCCAATTGAGGCGAATATCAGCGTATTCCCACAGATATTTAGTTGAGTTTTGTTTTTCTAAATAAGTTAATAATGTTATGTTTTTGTTGGTATGTTTTGTTTACTCCCATTCAACGGTAGCAGGAGGTTTAGATGTAATATCATAAACAACACGAGCAACACCCTTGACTTCGTTAACAATACGTCTGCTAACAGTCTTCAAGAACTCAAAATCGAATTCGTACCAATCAGCAGTCATGAAATCCTTGGTCTCGATAGCTCTTAAAGCAATAACCTGCTCATAAGTTCTTTGATCTCCCATGACACCAACAGACTTCACAGGTAACAAACAAGCGAAAGCCTGGCTAATCTTGTCGTAGATACCAGCACGCTTGATTTCCTCAATGAAGATATAATCAGCCTTTCTAGCGATCTCAATTTGAGAAGGACTAACTGGACCTAAAATACGAATAGCAATACCAGGACCAGGGAAAGGATGACGCCAAACAAGATCGTGAGGAATACCCAAGATTTCACCCAAATCACGGACCTCATCCTTGAAAAGCTCGCGCAAAGGCTCGATAAGTTTAAGTTTCATATCTTCAAGTAACCCACCAACATTATGATGAGTTTTGATAGTCTGAGAAGGACCCTTGAAACTGATAGATTCAATAACGTCAGGGTATAAAGTACCCTGTAATAAGAACTCAATAGTTCCACCACTCTTCTCAGTGATATTACTAGCTTCACGCTCGAAAACTCTAATGAAAGTATTACCAATGATCTTACGTTTCTTCTCAGGATCACTAACATCCTTTAAGTTAGTCAAGAACTCATCAGCAGCATCAATAACAGTCAAATTGATACCTAATCCCTTTTGTAAAGTGTCCACAACGGTCTCAACCTCGTTAAGACGCATCAAGCCATTGTCAACAAGAATAGCGTGGAAACGCTCACCAATGGCCTCCTTCATAAGTCTGGCAGCAACAGTACTGTCGACACCACCACTAACAGCGCCAATGACTTCACCGTGTGGTCCAACAACAGCACGAATACGCTCGATCTCAGTATCAATGAAGTTCTTCATATTCCAGTTAGTTTGAACTTTACAGATCTTAACAGCGAAATTCTCGAGCAATTGAGTACCCTTAGTAGTATGACTGACCTCAGGGTGGAACTGGATACCCCAAATAGGACTCTTGGTAGAGTGTATAGCAGCAAATGGAGAGTTAGCAGTAGAGGCAGTAATAGCGAAGTTCTCAGGCAACCCACTGAGTTTATCACCGTGAGACATCCAAACCTGGAAATGATCAATACCGCTGAAAAGCAAATTAGCAGTATCGTGTACCTCAATCTCAGCCTTACCGTATTCACGCTCAGAACTGGCGGTGACTGCTTGTCTATCGTGAGTCCAGGCAATCTCCTGAAGGCCGTAGCAAATACCTAAAATAGGAACACCTAACTCGAAAACTGCGGGGTCGACGTGGGGGCTTCCTTCAGCGTAAACACTGAAGGGAGAACCAGAGAGAATCACACCTTTAGGTTTCCATGTGAGTTCCTTGATTTTCTGGGTACAAGGAAGCATTTCGGCGTACACATGACACTCACGCAAACGGCGAGTGATCAAATGAGAGTACTGAGACCCGAAATCGAGAATTAAAATGGTGTCGAACACACTAGACACTTCAGCAGCCATGAAGAGAAAAAAATTACGTAAACTTTGGAAAAGAAAAAATAAAGAGCGGTGTCAGCTTAGGCAACTGATTATTGTGCGGAGTGAGCAAAAATGGAGTGAGTAAAAATGCTCCTCAATATACTCACTGAGTAATTACTCTCAGTGAGCAACGGAACCTGGTATGTGTTACTTACAAATATGAAATGATGGTGTATATATCTGTAACAGTTATAGATTTAGCAATACGTTAACTACTAAGCAACAACGTTACCAACGTCACCAACATTACCAACGAGTACATTACGATGCCCTGGGACGGTTTAAAAAAAGCAGTCAATCGCGCAAGCACACAAGTCCTTGTGAAAACAGGCCAATTAGAACAAACAGTAGACCGTGAATTCGACACTGAAGAACGCAGATTCCGCAGTTTAGAAACAGCCGCTGCTAAACTCCAGAAAGAAGCTCGTGGCTATTTAGACTCTCTTAGAGCAATGAATTCTGCCCAGATCAAAATCGCGGAAACAATTGATCTTTTTTACGGCGATAGCGGCGTGCGCGACAATGTAAGCAAACGGTATTTAGACGCTGTGCGCGAACTCGACAGCGACACCGTTAAGAGCATGGACGAGCCCTATAGAGAGACCGTTTTAGACCCCATTATGAGATTCTGTTCGTATTTCAAAGATGTAGACGAAGCAATCAAGAAACGCAATGCTAAACTACTTGATTACGACAGATTACGACACAAAACCCAGAAACTTATTGATCATCCACCTAAAGACGCTAGTAAGCTGCCGATTGCGCAGCGTGAAGAAGAGCAGGCTAAAAACAGTTATACGGAGTTAAACGATCATTTATGTGCTGAGATTCCTCAACTTATTGATTTCCGAATTCCGTACTTGGATCCGAGTTTTGAAGCTTTAGTGAAAATCCAGTTGAAGTACTGCACTGATAGTTATAATCGGCTGGCTGAAGTACAGCAGTTTATGGAGCCAGAAGTAAGAGAGGATTATGCTACTGGCCAATTAGATACGTTTGTAGAGAATACTTTAACTCAGATGCGTGAGTTGAATATTTCTTCTTTATAGTGTGTGTGTGTATATATGTTATATATGTGTACATGTTATATATGTGGTATGATTTAGTATGTGGTTACGTGTGTAGTGTGGTTACGTGGGTGTGGACATGGGTGGGGGTGCATTACATAAATTCCTAAAGTCATTCTGAATTCTCTTAATAAGCCGCTCTTTTTTCATGCATATCTCTATAGACGCGCTGCCTGCTTTCCAGATCAACACCCACGTAAACGAGAAGTTCCCCAGCGTTTGCGGCGGTATTATCATTTCCAATGACCATATTTACAAAGACCTTATCTCTGTAGCCGACAGCTTTGCCCTCCCCTCTTCGTTTGTTGAGAACGGTGTGCTTAATTTAAAGTCGAAAGAATGTGCTGAGTACACCCACATGATGTCCCAAAAACTCAGTAAAATCGGCTACGATTCCTCGGTTGCTGGTTGGTACATCAGCTCGAGCGTTAGCAGCATCTTTGATGCTCCAGTGTTGGAGAACATGCTCTACCTCCATAAACAGAACCCTGAGAGTTTCGTTATTGTAAACGACGTGGCATTGAGCAGAGCTACTAATCATTTGGATTTAAGAGCTTTCACTATCAACAGTAAAGTCGTAACTCCTGAATTAGCTGGTAAATCCTTGACTGAGTTAGTCACTAAAAACAATATCAGTATTAACGATTTAGTAGAGGAACTCGAAGTTTCTGTTACCTCTAGTGAGGTTATTAAAGTTTTGCTTGATCAAGCGTTCAAACCTGAGGTTAGCGGATCCTTGATCGCTCCTGACCAGCAGCTTCTTGAGCGTCACGCAGATGCTGTTATTATGAACGCAGACGATATTTACCACGACCAGAATTTGTACCAAAGAGTCTTAGGCCGCGAAAGAAACAATATTTTGCAGTGGATCCACCAAAGAGAGCAACAAAATAGACTTAGGAAAGCGAAGGGCCAGGAACCGCTTCCTTTGGACGAGTGGAAACAGCATTTTAACGTGCCGGACGACTCTTCAAAACTCGATGCTATGCTTCTTAATGCACAACTCGACGAAAGATGTAAACAGGTTGAGGACGTTTCTTCTAATATTAGGAAGATTCTGTATACAACTGTTAAGCGTTAGTTAGTATATACGGACAGCATTATATATATATGTTGTAATTATTTATGATTCTCGTTTGCACACATAACGTGTTACTATACCACATCACGTGCTCAGTATGGTATTAATAATACATTACTAACATACTGCGAAAGATTAGTTTCTAGTGAGCTTGTTCAGGTTAGGTTAATAATGGAGCGTTACATCATACGCTTACGATTACGGTTCCCCCCACCAATGCCGGTCGCCGATTTGCAAGAAGCGCGGAGTCTTCTGCAAGGCCCACCCAGCTACGAGTCTCACCAGCGCGAGCGTGAAATAGAACAGCTGGAAATCGAGGACCCTCCCGAGATGCGTAACCATTTAGGATGGCTTAGCAAAATGTCCAGGTTCGGTTCTCAAAGAATATACCGCCCCGTTAAACAGGTTATAGACCCCATAACCAGTTTATGGAAATCAATTTCTGCATATACCGAGGCTGAAATCTCGAAATACGTGCATATTCTTCTTGTTAAACGCATTTTATTTCTCGCGTTTATGATGTCGATAATTGGAAGTATTTACTACTTCCACAGCGACTCCCTTTTAGGACACTCGTTTGAACATATAAACCACAAACTGCTCGTGCCTCAATTGCGTGATATGATCAATTTAGACTCAATTAAAGCCCACACTGACTATTTCAATCGCATGCCCCATTACGCTGGTTCTAGCGGCGATAAATCCACAAGAGATTATGTTTATGAGTATTTCAACAGTTTAGGTTTGAACACTAAACTGGATAGACACGAAGTTTTCCTTAGTTACGGTAAAGATCTGCTTATGGAGTTGAAAATTGAAGACAAGGTTGTTTATACTTCTAATTTACAAGAACCAATGACTTTAAACAAGGATAAGCAACTCCCACGAACGTCTATGCCGCTTTCTTTGCCTGGAGAATGTGAAAGCAGGTTGATATATGCGAATTTTGGAAGTAAAAGGGACCTTACGGAAATTGGAGACAGCGTCAATGGCGCATTGATTTTGGTCAAATACAGTAAAGAAGATCCTGGAAGTGTTGCTTTGAGATTAGAAAAGTTCGGTGCTTGTGGTGTCCTGTTTTTCAGTGAAAACAGCACACCGTTGAATGGTGCATCAGTTGGTGCTAGTTTCCCTGAAGGAAGCAACTACCCTAATGACGCAATTGAACAACGACAATTAGGGTTTAGTTATTTATACCCCGGAGATATTCTGAGTCCAGGGTGGCCAGATTCTATGAAGTTACAAACTTCCCTGCAAACAGCACACATTGCACATATTCCTGCTGCTGCTATATCCTGGGATGACGCTAGTCAATTACTGAATGCAATAAAAGGCAAAGGCCAAAGAAAGGACTCATGGCACAACAACGGCAAACCGGAAAACGTTAATGAGTTCTGGACTGGTCAGTCTAATGATGTTAAAATCCATTTAAAAGTCGACCAAACAATCGAGCAAAGACACCAAATTGCGAACGTTATTGGCTCAATGAAAGGTCGTGAACAAGCTTCTCAAATTGTGGTTATTGGAACTAGATTGGACTCTGTTTGTTTAGGTGGAAGTTCATTGTCTGGGCTGACTGTTATGTTAGAAGTCGCTAAAGCTCTTGCAAACTTGAAATTCAATAACAAATGGGAACCTTTACGTACTATTTTGTTCACTGTTTGGGACGGAACTAGCCAGAACTATGCTGGATCTACTGAATGGGTAGAAACAGTTGCTGAGGATTTGTACCATCATGGAATCGCTTATATTGACCTGGATTTAGGAATCTCAGGTCCTGATTTTGTTGTCCAAAACAATCCTGTTTTAAACGTTGTTGACATTTTAAAGGAAACAAAGTTAAATGATAGTTTTTCATTGTTTGATGCTGTTGACCAAACGCAATCATTTGTTCCTATTTCCGGTAGCGGTAACTACCTTGCATTTGATCCGCATACCGGCGTTCCATCCATCAAGCTAGGGTTCACTGGCAAGTCTGCACCTCTAGATTCATGTTATGATAACGCAGACTTTATGGCTGCATTTGGCGATCCTGATTTCAGTAGACATCGTGCATTAGCAGACAGCGTTTTGAATTTAGCGCTGTCATTAGCAGATGACGCTTTGCTTCCGTACGATTTCGAGAACCTCAGTAATGAAATCAAGGTTTATACTGGAGAAATCCTCAATGAAATCAAGGATACAATGGGCGATGAGGCGGTGCATCTACTTGATGATGCTGCTAAGAAGATAATGGACGGCACAGAATCTTTGAAACGCGGTGGTGGACTTTATAAATCTATTTTGAGTGATTGGAACACTTTTGCTTCTAATATTGAAGATAAAGATACTGGTTACGTGTCTGAAGGCGCGCCAGTTACTGCAATGAGAAGGTACTGGAACGACAATATCGAACGGATTTGTAAACTGTTTTTAGATCGGAACGGAATTCCGTCTAGAAATTGGTATAAAAATCATCTGTTCGGCCCTGCTTATGATTACGTGCCTAATGAACGGTATTCTGGAACGCTGCCTGCTGTTAGGGATTCGTTAAGACATAAAGATGTTCGTGCGATTAATGAGAATTTAAGAGATTTAGCAGCACATATTGATGTTGCGGGGAATAATGTCTTGAAAATGATTGCACGACGTTGAAACGCTAGCATTGAGATACATTTTTTATGATTTTACATATATAATTGTTACCTGGCCATGCCAAGGGTGAACAATTCATAGATACTACACTACTTTACATTTATTCTACATTCACACGGCGTTAGTACCACACATGTGCTGACTACGAACACTTTCATTCGTTGGTTCTGACCACTAATAGAGCGAGCATAACGACCCACCGAAATAGCGGTCCCCTAACCTCAACCCCAACAGTGAAAAGTAACCTAACCTAACTTGACCAACCGGTTTAAATCAAATCAAATCAAATACATAATTACTTAAACTTGAACTGGATCTTAAGCGCCAATGCCTAGTTATTTCGGTTGGTTTTTCATTACTGTTTTGTCTTTGCTTGCCTTCAAGATATTCAAAGAGGCACAAGCACCAAGAGTTGAATTAGACACTGACGTCCCCGATGTGCTTGAAATCCAGGACTTTACACCACAAACGCTAAGCAAATTCGACGGCGTTAAAACTCCGAAAATATTAATTGGTGTTATGGGTAAAGTTTATGATGTGAGTAATGGCAAGGCTCACTACGGACCTGAGGGTCCTTACGCTTTTATTGCGGGACGTGACGCTAGCAGACCTCTCGCAAAGCACAGTTTCGACAGTGATTTGTTGACTCCTTTAGATCAGCCTATTGATACATTAGCTGATTTGTCTGATTCTGAGAGAGCTGCTTTGACACAATGGGCTGGGTTTTTTGCTAATAAGTATCCTTGTTGTGGATCTTTAGTGAATCCTTAGAGGCATATATCTAGCTTGTAAATAACATGTTTAATACTTATGTGTATATATGGGTCTACAGTACCACTGATCTATTCTTAAACTGCCGTATGTTACTTCATATAGGTTATGGTATTGATTTATAAAACGATACACACGACACATTTCCTCTATGGATTTGATAACCGAGAAGTGTAATCATTTATCTTATCATATCCTACAGAGTAAATCTATGGTGTGACTGTTCCGAAATCAAAGACAACAAAAGAGGCAAATGCCCTTACCCTAGATGTGTATGTCTGATCAGCGATACCCCTGCCTGGCCTCATAGTGAAGTAACATAAGTTATCTGTATACCACAATCCAAAGATGTACCCCATTATATGCTGACTCGTACTGTACTACGCTGTGCTGTGCTACACTACACATTCAGCAGGTTTGAAATGTCACATGAATTTATCTTCATAGAATCGAGTAATTTTAGCGAATTTTTTTTTAAATAGTACATGAATCCACACCATGTAATCTATAAATTTAAATACTCAAATATTTCCCTAAAAGACTTTATTTAGTACTGAAAAAACTTAGCATAAACCCGTTCAAATGCGGGTTGTGCCCTGCATTTCTCGCAGATCTCTGCCTTGATTATGCACGTTTGACAGGTCACTCGATATGTACGTTCTGCGGGATCAGTAACCGATTGTGGGTATATGCATTCTAAGCACGACTAATCCCTAAACCAACTAACTCATTCCATGAAACATCCATACGGAATCAAAAGAAATTATTTGGGTAAAATAAATATACAAAAAAAAGAAAAATTCAAGAACGCCACCCCATTCAATTTGCCCCATCTTCTGTATAATCTCGCTTAATTTTATTAAAAAAGCAACCTTCTACTTAAAATTTCACCCCCCGGTACATGCCATTCAAAAGTGTACTAGGAAGAACTCGTAAACAAAAAGCTAATATATATTCCTACATGTACTATTGAGCGCAATCACACTAACTAGTATTTATATACCCCCATACATGCACCAATTAAAAACCACAGTCACAGTAATATTACGCAATGAGCAGCATGTTATGCAGGCCTAGGGTTTGTACAGCCTTGATCTTGCATTTCCAGCAACCACCTTAATCAAAGCTTTAACCCCCCCCCGAAAATTCATTGCCACTATAAACCAAATACAAACACAAAAACCTTATTTATCTCGGAAACCCTGTAATTTTACCCCCCCCCCCCACCTTGTTTTCAACGCGCCCATGTATTTACCATGTGACTTATTAGGGTTCTGCAGAGTTTGACGGATGCACTCGTTAATAATGAATGTCAAAGAGCATCAGTGACATCTTTTTGACACATTGGCGACAGGAACCACATTTTTTTGCTCCCCCCCCTAAATTCAAAAATTGGATTCCCTAAAATATATTCCTTTTACCCCCCAAACTTAAATGAGTAAACCACAACCGCGTCGGCAATTCCGATGTACACACCCCGGCTGTCCAAAAGCTTTTAACAGGCGAGACTACCTAGAAAGACACGCCACCAATCACCTCCCCGTCAAACCATATTCATGCACACTTTGCCACAGAGACTACAGCCGAAAAGATTTATACGATAACCACCTTAACACTAAAGTACATGCGAAATCCGTTCAAGATTTCAAACTAAAGCAAGAACCCAAAGCTTCTGAAAGCTGTGAGCAAGAACAACAGCAAATAAATGATGCGTATTATAACCAAATTCACCCTCAAAGGTGTCCCGGTCCTTCATCACAACTCCTTCTTAACGAAAGGTTGGAATCTTCAATGATGAGTATGCCTCCCAGTCCTGCAAACGTGTTCAACGCAGCGCAAGACAACCAATTCCTTCCGAATTCTCAATTAGGGTTTATTATGAACTCTTCATGGCCTTCATTCAGCAATAGCTACCCGCCATTTTCTGAAAACGAAAGGTTGACTAAAATGGGTAAATTCTCACAAAATGGCATGTCTTTAGGTCTTAGTAGTTTAAGCAGTGCGTCTGGTTCAGAAGGAAGCGTGCCGTTTCATGTCAAGGACAAGAAATCCTCGGAAAATATCTCGTTGATTTCAGAATGGATCGAGTCTGATTTAGCTAATAATGCAAAGCTAATTGGTCCATTAAGAGACTCATCATATAGCGGGGAATTCAAGCCAGCTAAGTCTAATGTTTCTAATCAGTTGAAGAACATGGGTGGTACCACAGATGGAGACACCACAGGCACTTTAGCATGCGACGATCCCCGCTACGACTGGTTTTTCGACGATCAGTACCCTACAAACAGATCCAAAATGGGCTACGACAGGTGCTACTCAGAAACCTTTATTATGTGTAATGAAAGACAAGAATTCTACCAAAGAACTAACGACATTCAACCTAACAGTTTAACGAACATCTATGACATGGAACTACGACCTGATGTTATTGCCAGTATTGTTGATATAATCCACGAAATTCCTGAGGATCTTGAAAATTTAAATATAATCAAAGACTGGATTGTATGTGCATGGACAGAAGTAGAGTCAATTAGATCGATTATCCACAAACCGACTTTTGATCCCAATACTTGTCATCCAGCGTTGTTAGCTGTTCTTTGTTTGATTGGAATGTCGTTAAGCAGTGATGAACACGTTACTCAATGTGCTAAAAAGGCATATGTTTCTACATTCGTGAGTGTTTACGATGCATTTGTCCAGAATCCGCCTAACATTGATGAGAGAATAACGTTGTTTGGAGTTAATAGGTTACAAGCTTTGTGTCTGGTTTTAAGATTTGAAAAATTGTTTATGTTAGGCGCCAATGACGGGCAATTGCTTTCTAAAACAAAAGCGGGGAAGTACGCAACTGATCTGTTTTTATGGCTTTCATTACTTAGTTTACCACATGCAGGCAATTTCGGTAACTCTACTGTTTATAAACCAGTATGGGCATCCATAAACAAGGAGGGGTATATGTTCCATTCTGGCGTTGAACCAAATGCTCAATGGGGTGAATGGGTGCTTATTGAGTCTGCTAAACGTGCTATTCATTTCGCACTGTATTGTGATAGCATTGCTACATTGTCAACATCTAAACCTAATCCGGTGTCTATTTTCAATATGGATATCTATATGGTATGTGCTGATCCGTTGTGGTTCGCCAATTCTGCTGATGAGTTCTTTTATGTGAACGGTCCTAGTAATATCATTACAGATGTACCGTACTTAGGACTTATAAAGTCACTGATCAGGTTTCCTAGAGCAGCTAGGTTTGAAAGTATCAAGCCTCCAACAACGAGCACAGAAAGACAAGAAGTCGTTCCATCAAAACCTAAGAAAGAACTATGGGGTTTGTTTGCACTTAAAGTAGTCGCTCACGGCTTGATTATGATCGTTGGTAAACTCAGTGGATTAGTTACCAAAGGAGACGAAATGCTTGATGTTTTAGCAAATTCTAGAGCTAAACCAACAGAAAACAAGATTTTCACTACCTACGACCGCAATCTTCTTTCCAGATTGTATAGAGGATTAGACGTTTGGTACCATTACTTCTCTGCCGCTTACGGTGATGTTACCGGCAGGATTCTATGTTTAGACGGATCGTTTTGTATGCCCATAAAAGACGAGTTTGAATTCGATTTCACTCAACAAGACGACGACAAAAGCACTCCACAATACGCACTTATTATTGTTCTTTGTCACTACTCCAGTTTCATCTTTGTGCATGAAGATCTCCCCGTAGTGATTCAAGCATCTACTAGCTTGCGTTCATGGATTGAGAAAGAACCGTTTAAATCCAAAGAGACGCTTTTAGCGCATCTTTATATCCCGCTTTATACTAAGTGGATTAGAACCTATGAAGCCAAAGGGTTAGTTAACGCATGCATTTTGTACCTAGCATGGACCCATGCAATTGCTGGCGAGATTCAAAGCGGCACCCATCTGTTCCTATCAGCAGTTATTTATATCTCCGCGATTGTTATATGGCTTTACGATTTCGCCTACGACGTCCAAGGCACCAATAGTCAGTACTCATTGGACACTGAACCGTTGAATCTCCATAATTTCCAGTTCATGGACGACGCTATTCAGTATTTACATGAGATTTATCAAAACGCTAGTGGATCAGCATCAACTCCTAGAAAGCGGAACTTGAAATCAGTGTTATTGCTGTCTGCTTGTTTACTTTATAAACGCACGGGAACGTTAACGCTGGTGAAATCTTTAATTGAAATGCTGAAGGTTATGGATCCTGAACATTCAGGCAAGGAATTTGCAGACGTCATCAAGAATTCAGTTAAATATTATGAAACCAGAGCCAGTGAGTGCCGCACACAAGATTCTCGTTTTCAAAAACAAGCTAATGATGATAATGACAGCGAGCACGCTGATAGTATGAATACAGACTTGTCTGATGATGTTATGCTTAGTGGTGCTAGCGATTCTGAAACTGAACGGATGAATCCTAATGTTATAATTACCCAGCCTAACGATTTAATTCATTGATACATACCTATATATACATAGTTACTTTTAATTACTTTTAGTTACTTTTAGTTATTGAGGTCTGGTTTAGACAAGTGATCAGTCATCAGTGTTTTTTTCAGCCCCGTGGCGATAAAATACCCTTACCCTCTATGTGGACATAAAACATGAAACTGTGTTTGAACAATTGCACATGTATATGTTTATATATATATATATATATATATACAATTATTTATACAATTATTTGTACGAATAGATACTGCAACACTATCGCAACCTTTTTACATTTACCTTACACTTTCAGTTAAGGTCTAATTTCGAACCTCCCAAGTTGATTCAGATACTTGCTGATTCATGTAATCGTGCCATCTCCACACACATCTAACCACGCCTCAACAACAGAACCCAATGTCTCAAACGGCAGACTTAAAAGTCACAATCATCGCCGCAGATGCGTTGTATAAAAGAGATTTGCTTAGAAACCCCGATCCGTTTGTTGTTCTGACTGTTGATGGAGGCCAAACGAAGAGCACAAGCGTGATCAAGAAAACCGTGAATCCGTACTGGAATGAGACCTTCGTCGTTAAAGCGAAACCCACGTCCAAACTAGCTCTCCAGGTCTTCGATCATAAGAAATTCAAGAAGAAGGATCAAGGTTTTCTTGGCGTTATTAACGTCACCGTTAAGGACGTGATTAGTATCGAACAAGGCGGCGAAAACATGATTACTAGAGACCTTAAGAAAAGCAGCAATGACAGCCAACCTGTTAGTGGCAGACTGCTTGTTTCCGTGTCTGCAGAGGGTATCGCTGGTGCCGCTCAGCCAGCTCAAACACCACCGGCACAACAAGCGAATTCGCAGCCGAATTCGCAGTCAAATCCGCCAAGTTCTGGTGCTCCTGTGCAGCCTTCAACCTCTGCAAACAGTAATATAAGTGGCCATTCGCCATTTGAGGATCAGTACGGACCGCTACCTTCTGGTTGGGAACGTCGTACTGATAACTTAGGAAGAACCTATTATGTAGACCACACAACGCGCACAACTACGTGGTCTAGACCTGCTAATGATGCCAATGAGCAAGCAGCCCGAAATAGATCTGACAATGCGGACAATGAGCGTCGTCAGCACCAAAACAGAACTCTGCCGGAGAACAACACCGCTACTAACCTTGTGAATACTGGTGCAACGACTGCTGGTTTAGGTGAGCTTCCTTCTGGTTGGGAGCAGCGTTTGACTCCTGAGGGACGGCCTTATTATGTTGACCACAATACCCGTACAACCACATGGGTCGATCCCCGTCGTCAGCAGTATATCAGATCTTATGGTCCTAACCAGGGGGCAACCGTTCAACAGCAGCCAGTTAGTCAATTGGGTCCTTTGCCTTCTGGCTGGGAAATGCGTCTTACGAATACAGCTCGTGTTTATTTTGTTGATCATAACACAAAAACAACAACGTGGGACGATCCAAGACTCCCATCTTCTTTGGACCAGAATGTGCCGCAGTACAAACGTGATTTCAGACGTAAACTCATTTACTTCCGCAGCCAACCCGCTCTGCGTATTTTGCCAGGTCAATGTCATATTAAAGTTCGTAGAGATCATATTTTCGAGGACAGCTACCAAGAAATCATGCGCCAGACTCCTCAGGACTTGAAACAGAGATTGATGATCAAATTCGTTGGTGAGGAAGGTTTGGACTACGGTGGAGTGTCCAGAGAGTACTTCTTCTTGCTTTCTCATGAGATGTTTAATCCATTCTATGGTTTGTTTGAGTACTCAGCGCATGATAATTACACTTTACAGATTAACCCGCATTCTGGAATCAATCCGGAACATTTGAACTACTTCAAATTCATTGGTAGAGTTGTTGGTTTAGCTATCTTCCACAGACGATTCCTTGATGCTTTCTTCATTGGTGCATTCTATAAGATGATCCTTGGAAAGCGTGTTGTTGTAGAGGATATGGAAGGTGTCGATGCCGAATTCCACCGAAATTTGGAGTGGATGCTCGACAACGACATCACTGATGTCATTGAGTCCACTTTCTCAGTTGAGGATGACGTCTTTGGCAGAAAGGAAATTTTGGATTTGAAACCAAACGGCCGAAATATCGAAGTTACCAACGAAAATAAATTGGAATATGTTGAGTTAATGACTGAATGGCGCATTGTTACTAGAGTTAAGGAACAGTTCCAAGCATTTAAATCCGGGTTCAATGAGTTAATACCCGAAGATTTGGTTAATGTGTTTGACGAACGTGAACTTGAATTACTTATTGGTGGTATTTCTGAAATTGATATCGAGGACTGGAAGAAGCACACTGATTATAGAGGATACTCTGAAAGCGATCAGGTCATTAAATGGTTCTGGAAGTGCATCTCCAGTTGGGACTCAGAACAGAAGTCTCGATTGCTACAGTTCACTACTGGCACATCTCGTATTCCTGTTAATGGATTTAAGGATCTTCAGGGAAGTGACGGACCTCGTAGGTTCACAATTGAAAAGGCAGGTGATGCTCGTTACTTGCCTAAATCGCATACCTGTTTCAATAGAGTCGATCTTCCGCCATATAAGGATTACGATACTTTGGTGAAGAAACTGAGTATCGCTGTTGAGGAAACTGTCGGATTCGGCCAAGAGTAATGATGATTTAACTACGTACCTACATATATAAAAACATGACCACCTACACTATATCGAATATACATATGTGGCTTTTGATCGTGTATCTATTAATAATGGACAACACACTTACTAATATTATGTGCCTCTTATTCCACCCTTCCATTTCTACTTGTTGCAGCTTATCACTTTTTCATCTAGTAAGTTTTGACTCTTAATCAGGAAAAATATGTCTCGTAAAGATTTATTCATTAAATCCGCAGTAGCCAGTGAAGCTCTTTCCTTCGGCTCTTTCACTTTAAAAAGCGGCAGAGTAAGTCCTTACTTCTTCAATTTAGGTAAGTTCTGTGCTGGTGGTGCCTTATCTGCCTTAGCTACCGCTTATGCGCAGACAATTTTAGAACAAAACGTTGAGTTTGATGTTTTGTTTGGTCCTGCGTATAAAGGTATTCCTCTTGCTGCACTTGCTATTGCTAAAATTGCCGAATTGAAACCTGAATTACAACATCTTTGTTATGCTTACAACCGTAAGGAAGTCAAAGATCACGGTGAGGGTGGATCTCTTGTTGGTGCTCCTTTGAAAAACAAGAAGGTTCTTATTATTGACGATGTAATTACTGCCGGAACCGCTGCTACTGAAGCTGTTAATTTGATCCAGAATGCTGGTGGTAATGTTGTTGGTATTGTCGTTGCTGTCGATCGTGAAGAGAAGCTTCCTGGAAGCGACAAATCCGCTTTACAACAGCTAGCTACTCAACAGAACATGCCCGTTTTCAGTATTGTTAACTTCACTGACATTATTAGCAAATCTGATCTTTCTAATGAACAGATCGATGCTATGAAGAAGTATAAAGAACAGTATGGTGCTAAATAAATATTATACATAAAAACTTCATTTTATATTGTTTATTATTATTAAATCTGTTTTTTCTTAGTTTATTATCTGCGGTTGAGACGTTTGCGTGCAACAGCCATTTTACGATTTTGTATAGACGATCCACCGGGTGTAGTCTCTCTAGACTGGTTGGGGTTCATTTGTAAGCCATTGTTTGGAGGTTGTGGAGCGAAACCGAAACTTGTAGGTGCAGGAGCACCAGGTGCACCAGGTGCACCCGGAACAGCCGGGGCAGGAGACCCGAAACCAAATCCAGTTGATGGAGGTTGAGGTGTATTAAATGAAAACGCAGAAGCAAGAGGTTGTGCAGCAGGAGGTTGTGCAGATGGGAACCCAAACCCAGGGGCGGGTGTAGTGGCTACAGGTGGATTCGTTGATGTAGGCGGTACACTCGTTGATTTAGATCCGAAAAGTCCAGTTGAGGGGGCGTTAAAACTGAATCCTGAGGGAGTTGCAGAACCGAAAGGAGTACCGGGTGTGGGTGCAGCGCCAGGAGCAACGCCAGGAGCAGGGGTAGCACCAGGTGCAGTAGCAGTTGAAGGAGCTGGTGTACTAGCAGCACTATCACCTGGTTTAGCACCAAAAGTAAACGGAGTAGGTGCAGATGTACCTGCACCAAACAAAAACCCTGTACTCGGAGCTGGCACAGTACCAGTAGTAGCAGCAGTACTACCTGGTGCTGGCACACCGGGCGCAGGAGCGTCCTTACTCAAACTCAACGGTTTAGGATCAGATCCGAACAAAAACTGCGGCTTTTTATCATCTGAATTGCCAAACAACGACGAAGTCTTTGCACCTGCAGGCTGATCTGCAGGTTGACCAAAAGCAGGTTTAGGGTCAGTAGAAGTCCCTTTGTTCTCAGAATTACCCAAAGTAAACGGAACGGGCGCTGAAGGTTTACCAAACAGAAATTCAGGTTTAGATCCGGAACTAGAATCAGCAGGTTTGTCTTCTTTAGTGTTGGAATTAACACTAAATTGGAATGGTTTGTCAGATGTGGGGCCAAACGATAACGGTTTGGGTTGGGGTTCTGCAGGTTTGTCCTCTGATTTAGACGCACCGAATAAAAACGTAGGTTTGTCTTCTGGTTTAGAAGATCCGAATAAAAACGAGGGTTTCTCAGTGGGTTTCTCAGCGGGGGTATCCACTGGTTTATCAGTGTTAAATGAGAACAAAGGTTTGTCGGCAGGTTTATCCGCTTGTTTATCAGTGTTAAATGAGAACATTGGTTTATCAGCTGGTTCATCCGCTGGCTTTTCTGCAGATTTATCAGTACCGAATGAGAACAAAGGTTTCTGAGCAGGGTTGTCGGCAGGTTTATCAGTAGGTTTATCGGTACCAAATGAAAACAGAGGCTTATCGGCAGGTTTATCAGCAGTTTCGGCAGGTTTCTCAGTATTGAATGAGAACAAAGGCTTATCAGCGGCCTTTTCAGCTGCGTTTTCAGCAGGTTTATCACCAAAGGAGAATAAAGGTTTATCAGATGTGGGCTTGTTACCACCAAATGAGAAAGCAGGTTTATCAGCAGGCTTCTCGGCAGAGTTCTCTGCAGATTTATCGGTACTAGGTTTATCACCGAATGAAAAGGTGGGCTTCTCTGTATCCTTCTTTTCACCACCAAACGAAAAAGCTGGCTTCTCTGATGCGGATTTTTCCCCACCAAACGAAAAAGCTGGCTTCTCTGTATTTGCCTTAGAACTGTTGAAAGAAAAAGCTGGCTTCTCGGCTTCCTTCCGTTCATTTTCCTCCTTTGAACTCTGTTTACCTAAATCAAAAGACACCCTCTTGACATTCTGTTGATTGTTTTCCAAAGTGACACTCGGTGTAATCGGTCTCCTTTTCAAAATTGGCTGTTCCACAATATTATTTACATTTTGATTCTCTTCTTCTTCGCTTTCAGACTCGCTGACATCAAAGGATGCCGAAATAAACCCCGGTTTCGACTTTCTTTCTTCTTTGATATCTTCAGCGGTTATCAATGGCGTATTCACCAGCTGAATTTTATACTTGATCGGATCTTTACGCCTTTTTACTGATTTGTGTCTCGGTTTATTAGTGATTTTGCGTTTTCGTTGTAAATTAGTCGACAGAGCAACGCGTTTAGGTTTCGGAGCGTCTAGATATTCCGCAGATCGTTTGGGGAAAATTTGGTCGCGAGACTGGAGCGCAGATTTATACGCCATAATGATACTTGCTGCGGGGTGTGTAGAGTGCACGGCGTTAAGCGCTTGTGATAAGTCGGGGAGAGCATTGGATCCATTGGGATCATTGGATCCATTGGATTGGTACCGCATTGTTGGTGCTTTATGCGGGGTTCTAAAGGGGTGTGGGTGTGCAGATGGCGAGGGGTATGAAATAAGAGAACTTTGATCTAGTCCGCGTTCGCGTTCGCGTTCGTGGTGGGGGTGTGGGGGGGGGGTACTGTGCCGGTTGAAAATACTTGATATTGATCTTCTTATAGTGTGTAGAACTGTATCGTTATTAGATTCAGTTGGGGATGTGGTTTGGGTCATTAAGAGTGAAGTGTGATGTGGTTTACTCACTATTAGTTTTATTAGTTTTCTGGAAGAGGTAAAGAATGTTGTGTGGGGTGGGGGTTGTGTATAGGGTTTGGTAAGGCGGACGTTTACACAAACAAAAAAAATAAAGGCGCGAGTGAAATTTCAGGGAGGAGAAAAAGGTGAGGATGTTTAAAGTGTAAACAAAAAGAAGAAAAAAGAACAATTTGGAAACTCAATAGTTGAACTAAACACAATGTAACTAAAAAAAAGGGAATGTATAAACGAAATCAACAGACTAGGGTTCTATAATTACTAGACTACACTAAAGTAAATAAAAATTATGTCAGGTTTGGATTTAGATTTTTCATTAACTCCTAATGGTAAGTTTCAGTTGTGAATCCTGTAATGAGACAATGGCTAAAAAGAAAGTCCAAATGCATATAAACAGGTGCAGAGCTCCTGTTACATGTATTGATTGCTCAACTGTTTTTCCTGGCCAGAGTTTCAAGGCTCACAACAGTTGTATAACTGAAGCTGAAAAATACCAGGGGAACTTGTACAAACCCAAACCTCAGAAACAAACTCCACAGGGTTCTAAACCTGAAGAGAAGAAAGAAGACAAGGGAGAGGAGAAAAAAAAGGAGGAGAAAAAAGAGGAAGAGAAAAAAGTAGAAAAGAAAGTAGGAAAAGCACACAAAAAGGAGAGAAAGGATAAGAAACAAAAAGAGGACAAAAGCAAACCTTCAAATGTCCCAATTAGAATCGAAAAGCCAATGACTTTGAAAAGGCTTATTCGTACTATTCGTAAATCGAATAATCTTAGCAAAGACGAAGTACTCGAAAAGGTGACAATTTCAGCTAACGGAGAAGTTTTATTAAACTAGAATAAATATATAAATAAAAATACAAAATTTTCATGCGGGCAATAACCGAGTCATTAGTTTGAATTTGGGTCATTTATTCGGGGAACTTGAATTCATTATTGGGTTGACTAGCATCCCAAGATCTTGAGACCGAATGGCTGCGTACGAGATCAGGTTTGCTTAACACGCGATTCTCTTGTAGCGAGCCGTTGTATGAATGGCCGTAGCGTTTATAGCGTCGTTCAGCTTGAGAAATCTGTGAGTGGATGGTTTTCTGTGATTTTATAGAGTGTGTGTCTGGGTAATCCTCGTCGTATTTGCTTGATTGGGGGGTAAATGCAGATGACATAGGTGAAGTGTGTGGGGGGGGGGGTGTAAATGTATGTGTGTTTTCGGTTTGTTCATCATCATTGCTTTCGTATTCATCAGGTATGGGGAACTCGTCTAAAATTGTGGTTTCGTGGTCACTAGCCACTGAGTTTCTATGCTTGGATCGTAAAACGTCTAGGGGACTCTTCTTGCGAAGGTCTTTTACAAGAAATGACATGGCGGGGGTTATTAGCTAAAATATAAGAGTGTGACTACTACGTTCTTTATACTAGTATAGCCAATTATCAGGGTGGTGTGGTGAATCTATGGGTGATGCTGAAGAGGAGGGGAGGGGAATAGGAATGATAATGATTAAGAGAGCGAGAATGTGCACGAACAGGTTAGGTAATAAGAAGAAATGTGCTCGTTGAGCTAGCTACAAATACGTAAATCATTGGTGGTGGTACTTTGCAATACTGACACAGGTGACGACTGGGTGAAATTATTGAGCACGGATTGAGTCAAGCGAGTGTGATCACAATAAATTTTCTGTGTGGTTCGGAAATATAAGATAAAAAATCGGTAGAAAATGATTCAAAAGTAATAAGTATGAGAATATTAGTCTTTTTTTACTTAAAAAATATGTATTCATTAAAAGGAGTGGGGTATAAAGAGCGGCGTTAAGTACCATTTGCAAGGTGCGGTGAACGACACATTATCCTATCATAGTTCGTAAACAAGCAGGTTTTTTTAATTACATACGTAATTACTAAGAATACTAGGTACACATACAGTCCAGGTACCGAAATCGTTCGCTATCGCACCGCGTTCTCGATTAAAGATTTGATAAAGTTCGGCAAAAGTTTGAAACTCTTTCCAATTCTTTAAAACATTATATATTTTAACAATAACATGATCGGAGTGGTTAATTAGTGAATAGGTCTTATAAGCAACTGATGTATGACGTCTTTAAGAGGTCACGCGTTGGTAATTGGCAACGCTTTGCCGGTTATTCTCGTTTAAGATTCGCCGGTTTCGGATCTAAGTGGAGTGCTAAAGATCGAAAACTAAAAGAAATGTTTAACCAGTTCCAAACAGGATATACATTACTAGAAGCTACACAGACTGAAGCTGATTTATCTGTATACAACCGTTTTTAAAGGGTTACGTTTTTTTTAATAGAAGTCCCTTAGTAACGAACCCAAAACCGCACTCCCACATTGGCAGGGCTAGGGTCATATAGCATCTGGTACCCGAAAGATGGGGAATTTGCCGAGGAAAAAATATTGCCACTAAAAAAATTTTTTTCAGTCGATATAAACGCCGGATTCTCTTCAAGAAAATTTTAATCTTAAATTTTGATCTGATTGATTTGATTAGTATATGAGATCGCGCTTGCAGTAGTAAACTGGGAAATCTAGAGGTATATACAGGAATAACGTGGCCTGGACAAAATACCCTTGCCCCGTACCTTTTATGCATATGTATACTCCTGATGCACCAAAGATCTAAGATTAGGCGATATTATTGGTCATAATAACAACTTCGGGGATGACGTTCCTAAATATAGCGCAGAATTTGATACGTTCGAGATACGTAATGAAATCAACCTAGCCCACAGTTATGCACATGCATAAGTACCCCGCGACGCATGAATATCTAAAGTTTTTAACTACATATTTAAATACTCCAGTTACAATAGACTCACAACGTAAGTGATCTATCAAGTAACCTTCGCAACTTACTTGCGTTCTAGACTTTGGTCAAAGAAGCGGTCATTCAATATTCCCAACGCCAGCCACAGTTGTGATTACGCAGGTTGACGTTATGCTTACGTTGTCAACAATATTCTGGGGTTAGGCAAACGTACAATCAAATTCTCCCATTTTGAGTTAACCCGACTCAATTCACTTAACCACATAGAGTCGCATAATTGGGGTTGTGCCCAACAAAATAATTTAACGAACCGATGGAAACTACCGGTATCCTAAGAAACCGCTTGGGTTTTACTGATCCATCTGTATGGAAACAGTTCTGTACCCGTCGTTTACAACTCATCCATAACCTGAGCCTCAACCTACGAAAAGCAAGTGAACAAGAGGAACAAGTAAAAGCACTTGCCTCCGAATTGTGCTCTGAATATGGGCTACCTGGACGCTTTCAGCCAGATTTTGAGAAACTATTAATTGCTGGGATTCAGTCCGTGCGCAGAAATCAAAAACGAAGTAGTAGACACTCACTGTCGGTTCCACACCATCTTAAATATGATCCTGCTAGCAACAGCGTGGCGAATTCCAACTCCCATGGTATTAATATTCAAAATTTAACCACAGATTCTCGTTGTGGATCAGCAGAAGACAATGGTTATAGAACGAGCGATCATGAGAGTTACCTTTCTTCTTCAGCAGATAGCGTATCAAGCTTATCAGAAAGACTGCAATCTTCTCAATTTGCTCAGAGACCGCCACCAAACCTAGCTCAATCGCTTTCCACCCGCATTGCCGTAGTGCGTGACTTAGTCAGATCTAGCGCTGGGTCTAGGGTTGAATGCTCTACTCCTGCATCTGTAAAGGCTAGTGCATATGGCATACTTTCGATCGCAGTATCAACAGCAGTCATTAACGCCAAACTAAGCAACTATGCAGCTATCGAATTTAATGATGCTATTTGGTCTGGTCCTTTACTTGACGCATTAAGAGATATCATCGACCACCGGCTTACGAAGGACAGACTATTCGAGTGCATGGGGTCTTTAGCAGCGAGTCTTGTGCACGGACCCTCATTTTTAGGTGCTTTACAAGCCCTTTTTGTTTGTTTAGTGCAAGGATCGCATGGTTCGGTACCACGTATGATCCAGGTCTTACGGCAGATGCCACCGTCTGATATCTCCGGTGGAAATTTCGCTCATTCTCACGATTTGAATGGACTATCCAATCCCATGAACGGACCAATATCCTCTCATAATCCTCAAGCCAGTATTGGATCCAATAATGCCATGGAAGATGATATTCCGGAGGATGCCATTGTACCGTCTGCCAGCTCAGTTGGTGGTCCGGACAAACAAGTGACATTAAGGTACAACGACAAGTACTTAAGAATGGTGTACTCACCAAGAAAGGCTACTCCACCCACTGTCGGCGAGATCATAGACACTGGGCGACAACTTTTCAACATAACCACCGCTTCAGTAGTAAGACTACGCGACACTACTAGCGGTAAAATCATTGAATCCAATGCTGAACTTATAGACAGTTTCACTCTTCCTGAAATCTTTTTAGAGCTTATTGTCCCTCCACCAATGCTGCTTGACGTACACAAAATCCAGCCGAATCCTTCAGACTCGAAGTTCACACCACTGGCTCCATTAGTATCGCATAATGAGAACAAAGAGAATTCCGGTTAATTTAAAATAAAAAAAAGCCAAGTGACAGCGCTTTGTAGACAGCACTTTGTAGTTGCAGACAAACTAAAACCAAAAACACTGTCGACTTAACTTTCGACAAGTCAGACCAAGAAATGATGAAACATGTTTTCTAATTTATAAAAAGACCAGAATCAAAACAAAACTAAAAAAAAAGTACTCAAAAAAATAGCTCTAAATCAATTTATCTTTCATTGAACGATTTGTTTAACTATGAATCCCCTTAATTCGTGCATAACAGTCACATTAATATATCTAAGTTCTTACCAACTAGATAGATACACCCTACCCTCTACTATTTAAGCTTATCATAAAGATCATGGGATTCTGACAAAATATACGTCAATGTGGCCTCACGCATAGGACGTACCTGCAGCATGTCAATTACGTTATCAAGGAACAACGATCTCCCAAAGTCCTGCATCTCCATCTCCACATTGACGACATGTAAATGCAAGTGGTAGTAAGAAGGTTGGTAATGCAAATAAATTTTTAATTTCGAAGAATCCAACCCCCAACGTTCATAAACCACTTTATAAACTTGTTGTTTAATGTTTTCTAAAATTGGGATATGCTGATTTGTTAAGTCTCTAATACTAGCGAGATCGTCTCTGGTTACTAATACTAATAAGTATAAAGCCTCAACGGTCTTTTGATCCCATTTGGAATTCGGCAACAAGACGAAATCATCATTTCTAAAAAATACTTTATCAGCTTCTACACCCTCGTGCAAAATTCCGCGAACCCAATCAATTCTACTGCCTCTTTGAGTCTCAATATATTTAGAAACCACATCTGTGTACATTTGTGGGGTTTCCGTAATCACGTGTTGAGGAGCCACCGTATATTTGGCAATATGTTTCTCAGTAGCAGGGTATACAATATCGAAGTAACAACTTGACTTTTCGAGTAAAGATCCTGTGCCCCAAGAGTAAATCCCATTTTTATCCAGTAAACTAGACTCTTTAATGGGTAAATTCATCCCGATTTTGAACTCGGATTCAGGCAGGGCAAGTCTGCTTAATTTCAATAAACAAGGTTCACCATTTAGATTGCCTAATAACACTGTGTGTTTAGTGCTTACATCACTTTGTAACACTTTTTCCAATTTGAAATTCTTGATGTTTTCCATTATATTATACTCCAGTGTGTGTGTTCTTTTTTTTTTTAAGAGAGAGAGGTGAGGAAATGAGGAAATGAGATATTTTTGATTACTAACTAGTATTTTATGGACGACACCTCCTGGGATCAGGAATTCGAAGGAGAGTTGAAATTCCCCCTGCATTTACTACAATACAGTCAAAGCATTAAATCAGAAACTGAGGCTGCTAAACAGCTTTCTCAAGTGATCAACGAACTTCGTAGTATACTTATATCTCAGACTTTGATTAGTATAGATATTAACGTGATTAAACAGGCCTGTTTATTAGTAGCTGCAAGTGTTCAACAAGACGACGAGTTTTTGAATTGCGAAACTTATAAACAGCATGCTGAACATCTAGCTAGCGATATTCGGCCGTCAAGCATTTTTGAGACATTGAACCTTGCTAATAAACTGCTTTTAGAAATGAAACCACAACTACGTACATAATAAATAACATGAACATAAACATAAACATTAGTTTGTCTACTCGTCTGCCTCGAAATTGTCGTCACCAGATTCATCATCATCGTCGTCGTCGTCTTCATCATTACCAGATCCATTAGCAGACTGTGCTTGATCTTCTTTAGAAGCCAATTCTAATTCAGAAGGACCTGTCTTTTGACGTTTAGCTCTTCTTTCTTCAGCCATTGAGTTATCATTTAAATCGTTTTCGGAAACATAATTTTGAATACTTTCGAAATCTTTATGATCTATCTTTTCGAATTCATAAACATTCCCGTCTAACAAAACAACCACAATATTAAACGTGCGATTGGTCACCAATGTGAAACTAATACTCTCGATCTCAGCTAGCATTACAAATACAAGCGGTTTCCTAAACCCAAACAACACGAAATCTTTAAGTAAGTATAGTGTACCTTCTCTAGCACCAATATACCCTGTAGTCATAACACCATCACCTAATTCTCCATAGTATTTAGTCTTGCGTTTCAACTTATCACTGAAGTTAGGATCAATTGTTCCGCTGAAAAGCACAAACGGACCTTGTCCGCCAAGTTTTGTTAGTAAATACATTTTAATGTCGCGTTTGAAAACTGGTAATACTAAAAACACGTTGAGTTCTGTCCATTTAAAAATATTTAATAACTCGTCGTTTTTATGAATAGCCAAACCTTGATTTGCTACTGATAATTTCACTGATTTTCGTTGAGGTAGTTGTAAAGAAACTTGTATGGAATCTGTGAATTTCCAGTCGCATGTGATTTGTTTAGATGGGTTGAAATAGTTGAGAACTATTTCTAAATTTTTAGGATCTTTTGATTTTAAGTGGGTAATAGCAGCTTCAACGGGGGGGGGGAATGACATCGTCGTGGTGATGCAGGTGTGCACGCGTAGGTGCAATGAAGTGTGATGTGTGGTTCTTGCTTATATAAGAAAACACCACTATCGTTTTCACCTCATCCACTGTGAACCACGGACCACGGACCACAAAACCACAGACCACAAAACCACATGGGTATCCACTCAATTCTGGCGCACGTGAAATTAGATAGCAAATAGGTAATTAAGTACCACATATATATATAACTTAGCGAGTTCTGTTTTTACGTTTCTTTTCTGTAGGTTTCAAGATCTGGAACGAGCACAGCAAACTCTCGTCTACAGACATCATAGCACCAGCATTATCGAAGTCGCCGCAGTAGTTAGGCGCACTGAACAAAGTAACAAGCTGTCGTTTCGAAAAGAATTCGTACCCGTCCTCAACAACTTGGTGAGCGCGGCAAATGAGATCGAGGTCGTGCTTTTCCAAAAACTTCGTGACAACATCAGGCCCGAATGTGAAACTAATTCCACGGTCGTTTTCTCCCCACCCGCTAATGTCCTTGTCTGGATCTGACCACAGCAAGTCACAAAGCAGACCAATTTCCGGGATATCAGTGGGCCGCATTACACGTCGGATCTGGTCCATATTCTTTAAATCAGGCGACAAACCGCCATGCATAGTCAAGATCTTCTCGTCAATGATTGCTGCGATGGGAAGACAGTTGAAACAATCCGTGAAAGTGCGCCACAGCTTGATGTTGTACCGCCGTTTGCATTCGTCGTAAAATCCGTAGATTCTGTTAACACTGGCACTCTCATGGTTGCCTCTGAGTATGAAAAAATTCTCGGGATACTTGATTTTATACGCTAATAACAAACAAATCGTTTCTAAACTTTGTTTGCCGCGGTCGACGTAATCGCCTAAAAACAGGTAGTTCGCCTCGGGTGGGAACCCGCCGTATTCAAATAATCGAAGAAGATCGAAGTACTGACCGTGAATATCGCCGCAAATTTTAATGGGGGCCTCTAACTCTAGCAAAATAGGCTGTTGGATGAAGATCTCGCGGGCTTTCGTGCAGAGCCATTTGATTTCGTTCTCGTGTAAATTGACGTTGTTCCCTGGTCGAGATCCTCGAACTTCGAGGAGCCTGTCGATGATGGACTCCAGATTAGCTTCTGGGACTTCAGCCATCAAATGAAATAAAAGTTCGTGACAGTTGTTTAGTTTGCTTAGGTCAGGTCAGGTGGGTGGGTAGGGTCATAATGTTTATAATACAAAAGATTAGATTGTGCGTGACGGGGAGGGTTAAAAAAAGGGAAAAGAGAAAGTAAAACAAACAGGGGAATTTAACGTGTTAATCAATTGAAAAATGTTAGGTATATTCCGTTAGTTAAATATGTAGAAATTAATTGACGCGAATCTCGCTTATGAAAGGTCAAATTTTTCTTTTCCCTCCCCCTGCTATACACTTCTTTAAGTGTGGTGCCACTTACGTGTTTATGATGTGGAGATCTTAATTTAGAACATAGTTCAAACTTAATATAGAAGAAAATGCATCCTAAGAAACAAACACTAAGGGGTATTAAAAAGTTTTATAGACTTGACTACTTTAAATAAACTTTCAAATCATATACAATTACACTTTCATGGCCATAGAGGCTCTGGAAGCAATATGAAACGAAACTTTACGCCTCATAGGTCTCCTTAGTTATCACTAAACCTTACACCTAACCTAACTGTACCTACCTAAATCACACAACGTTTTTGTTTTAAACTTGATTACAAATCCCCCTTTGCCGTCGAACATCCTTAATCCACAAATAAAGATCCGCTAACCGATCAATCAATGACATTGACCAGGGAAACAAGCCCGCAGGTAGGGCCAAGCCCCAGTCATTCGCAGTATACCAATCATGTGAACACTGCGCGTGATCACGACTCGCTGGACGGGCGTGACTCACGGGCGCACAACCCGCGTTCCAACAACTCGTCTTTTTGGCTGGAACTCAAAGACGTAGAAACGTGGTTCGATAATTTGGATTTCAGCGAGCGACACAGGCTTATGACCTCTCTTATAGCCCGATCGCAGGACACACAGTTGTACCATTATGCATCAATTATAGACAGTACTTTAAAGCAAAGCTCACATGAGAGTCCACAAAGTCAACATTTTTCATTTTCTAGGAACCCTACGACACCTATAAATGTCCATTCAAATCATGGTCCGTCAGGGGTTCCGACGAATTTAGGAACACCGGTGAGCGGTAACGTAAACATTCCTGGTGGCGTAAGCGGTGTAAACCTCAGCCGGTTTGGGGTTTCACACAGTTTAGGATTCCCATGTAGAAGCTCGTTTCTTTCTTCTCCGCAATCAATTCCCCAATCGGTACCCCAATCGGTACCACAGTCGGTACCACAGTCGGTACCACAGGTCCAATTACCACATGTTCCACATTTGAACATTTCTAAGCAACGTCTAGCTGGGTCGGTCAGTGCTCCCTCTAATGCATCGCATCTCACCGATTTCTCCAATTCTGATTTGTACACCACCTCACTATACTCTAGACCCTCCTATACACCCTGGAATAATGTATGGAAAGATCCCGAGCCTGTCAACCTTAACATGAATTTGTCATCACTCTCATTAGACTCGGTAAAACCGTTGAATTCTTGGGGATACGAAACAAGACAGTCACAGTCTAATCCAGTATCGCCCACTTTAAATGATACTATAGTCAAGGACAGTAAAAAAAAGGAAACCTTTAACCAGGATTTACTACAGGATGTAGGTGCCTGGCTAAGATCTTTGCGATTACATAAGTATACTGTGAATTTATCTGGAATGAGATGGCAGGATATTGTGAAACTTGGTAATGAAGAGTTAAAGGAAAAGGGAGTTACTGCTTTAGGAGCTAGACGGAAACTTTTGAAGATGTTTGAGGAAATAAGAGCTGCACAGGAGGCAGGTCTGCTTCCTCAAGACGATGAGTAGACAATTTTGTAGATTATATATTTATTACACCACCAGTACATTTTTTGCATTGCATTGGTTTTTAGATCGTTTGTTTGATTTATTAAATCTCGGTTACATTTAGATTACACGTTCCATATTCTTATTCTTAATACGCAATTGCTTAGCTTAGCTTAGCTTAGCTTTGTCAAGATATGCATACATACGTCATCGATATGCACCACCCCGCATATTCCGCGCACACACAATACAACTTGTAAATATTTACCTTTTTGTTTTTATTTGTACGTAAATGCCTAGTTTATACAGATAAAAAATCAGTGAGTAAGTTATTCAAAAACTCCTGAATGCGATATGTTTCATTTCAATTCATGTATTCATCGTATCTTTGGTTCGGTTTGTTGGTTCGGTTTATCGGTGGCTTCTTGGTGGTCTATTGGTCTAAATGATAATAAATAGTGGAATTTTTTTAGGATTCATGAAAACTCCTTCCCCGGTGATGCTGCATAACAAGACGGTGGTACTACATACGGAAAGTACGAACCAGAAGTCTTGATATTCCGTAAATGTTCGTATTTTGCCAGCTTTGCCTTAGCAAAGTTTTCATATACTTTATACGGTGGGAAATGGATGGATAGGTACTCAAAATATGGGATAACCATTTTAGAAATGAATCTAATTTGGATATCGATGATCCGCTCTAAATCACTAAGATCAGAGTTAGGTAATGGGAACAGTCTGTCTGAATCTATATTAAGCATGCGGCAGATGTCGTGCTGGTTCGAAAATTCCAAGAAAATCGAAACTGATGTGATTTCGTGTGGTTTAAACCCCGGTCGTATGGTACATGCGAAGTCGCTCATTTTTAACACATGAACGTATGTAGGCGACTGAGAAATCAGGGCCTTGTGGTGCTCTAAATTTGTTGCCGCAATTGCATCCTGAACACAAACCCATAAACTATGGGTTTCCGGTAACAACTGCTTTAAAAGCTTGTTGTATACATGCACATGATAAGCCTCTAATGAAGTGAAATTCTCCTTCATTTGAGGATCAATAATCGCAACAAGAGGACCTGAGATCCCAGGATGTAAAACGTCGTGGCCAGTAGCAGCCAAAACAGTAGCGAACTTCTGGAGTGGATTTAAATTCCAAGGGTTCGACTTAGATAACGTTAAGTATGCAAACTGGGTAACGTCCGCGCAGTGGAAAAATGAATGGTACGGCACATTAGTGCGGTAAAACAGTCTGCATACACAAACAAACCATAGCAAATTGCTGTCTGGAATGTTGACTTTAAAGGTAACTTCTGGGTCAGCCACTAACTTCTTGAATATTAAATACAGTAATGCAACGAGTTCATTAGAAGTATAATCGTGGACATTAAGCGACCAGTCGTCGGCACAAAGTCCAAGTTCATCAAGTCTTTCACTAGTGATGCCTAAATCTTTTAGTAAATCCACTTGATAATGAGGTGACTGTTCAAAGACAAAACCGTTACTTAAAAGCGAGTCTACACCGTATTTTTTTAGCTTATTGGCGGTTTCTTTGAGAATGTCTATATCAAAATTAATGCTTTTCAAATCGGGGATGCTGCTAAAGTGACTCACATTTGTGAAGCATTTACACATTGACGTCGCGAGTTTATAGGCTTTAGGGTATTCGGGACTCACTACCAATATGAATCTGATTTGGGGGTCGATGTGAGGGTACGTCAAAATAGTGGTTTTGATGAACTCGTGCTCGTTAGTTAACGAAAGGGCATGTGGTGCACCCTGTGGTGATGGTGCGTGGGGCACTGAATTATTGATATCCGTCAGTATTATTGCTGATGGGTGCTCATGGAACGCGCTAGGTCGCATCTGAAAGTTATAATGCTGGGTGGAACTTGAGCTAGGAAAAGAAGAAGATTCGATGGCTTCCCAAATATTCTATTTAAAATAGAATATACCCAAAAAAAAAACGTTATAACAGGGTTAGGTTACTAGAGCTTAGCTCAGTTACGCAATACCGTTGACACATGACAAAGAGACGTCAAAGGGGGGCAACAAAATATTAACGAGGGTGATCTAGATTTAAACGAATTGAAACATGTGGGGAGCAGTGGGGGGGGATTGCTATTACGGTCTTATATAGTTGGTTTATTGAATTAAATTTGGGGTTAACTATGATTATTACTGTTTTGTTAAAACTGTTTTTTACGTTGCCTGGGCAGCCGATAGAGCTGCATATTCGTTAGTCACGTGTTACGTTTAAAACAAGCATGCTCACGTATTGTATTGTGTTTGTTGGTTAAAAAGGGACCTGAATACCTTCAAAACAACAGTATGATGACTTAATCAAGGTAATTGTAAAAGGTAAAGTATAATTTTGAATTTTGATAGTCTAAGGAGAAGTTCTTCTATGTTCCTCCCGTGTTTATGTACTCTACATACTCCTCCGACATATAGGGAGATGTATCACGTGTTATACTATGTAAGGAGGTATTCACAAACAGTATATATTAGATAATGAAGTTGATTTATAATCGATTTGTAACCCTTATCCTAACAGTGTGTTATATTGTGTGTTGTATAGTCAAAGTTGAGTTCAGGAATCCTTAATAACCCTTAAGGTACCCACTATAGCACGTAATGTAATGCAATATGTAATACATTCTCTCATGTGAGCATTTTTAAGTAGGTAAACGTTACCATATATGATCACTAAGAATGATCTAAAATAGAATAGAAAAACCGTTAACATTAAAAACAGCGTAGTGTGTGAATACTTGCATAATAGGAGGGTAGATATTATCATGTCTATTTAATGTGTATATATTTAATGTGTGTACATTTAATCCGGGAGTTTAAACCTTCAAGTTTGTGGGTATAATATAATAATGCATTTGACAAGCTAAGCTATGCTATGCCATAATGCCTATATGTAACATAAGAGTGCATATGTACATTCCACTCAGTATCTAAGTAAATAAACTAAAACAAATCATAATTTTCAATTGCTTTGATCATCCAGTCGTCAATATGACCAATTTCTAATTGTTCAGGCTCTTCGATTTCATCTATTTCCAGGATTTCCACGGATCCTTCCGTGGGATCCGTGGGATCCACAGGATTCTCTGTGGGAGTGCCATCGACATGTTCTCCAGTAGGACTACCGTCAGCACCGCCGTCTGGTTTTTGGGACTCACTCGGCGCCCCTTGGGACTCACTTTTTGCATCCTCAAACTCAACCTGATCCATTTTAGCCTCATCTAAAGCCAAATTAGCAGCCAATTGATCATCCCTGTCTTCAGTAGCAGCCATTGCTAACTCGAGTTTTTTAGTTGCTTGCTGGCTACTTTGTAATTCTTCTAAACTAGGACCGTTGATACTTCTACCGGCATCATCACCTAGGATATCATGCACACTCATTTTTGTGAAATGTTCAGTTGTGAAATCACCCTCCTGGATAACAACATTATCCAGGATTGTCTTTTGTGTAGCTTTTCGTAGAATATTACTCTCAATTGTAAACTCAGAAACCAACCTATAAATATGAACGTCTCTTGTTTGGCCAATACGATGACATCTATCTTGACACTGTCTGTCCATTGCTGGATTCCAATCACTATCATAGAAAATCACAGTATCCGCACCAGTTAAGTTAATACCTAAACCTCCAGATCTCGTAGATAAAATAAACACGGGGATGTTCTCGTCTTTGTTGAACCTTTCAGTTAACGCTTGACGCTGTTCAATGCGCGTTGCACCGTCTAAACGCAGGTACCTCCAGCCGTGTAAATTAAGGAACTGTTCTAAAATATCAAGAACTTTGGTCATTTGGGTGAAAATAAGGCATCTATGGCCGTTGGAAATCAAATCACGAAGTAAAATGGCTAGTTTCTGGAGTTTACCACAGTCGTATTGCAAAAGACGTTTGTCTGGGAACGCAATTGATAGTCGTACTTGTGGTTCATGGAATAACATTGATTTTGCAAACGCGTTTTGGTACACTTGCTTGCTAATTGGCGTGCCTAATGACATTTCTGGTTGGTCTAAACAAACAACTGGTGGAGTAATACACCCAAATCTTATAATTATAGGGTCCATCATGACTTGACGGTCTTCATAAGACTTGACTCCTTTGATTGGTTGCTTGAAAATGTTAAGAAATTGACGACAGTCTTTGCCAAACACTGGTGTTCTGGATGTACGAACTCTGTTTGTGAACATAAGCTGGTTTAAACGGTGTAGTCTGTTAACTCTGCGTTTATAAAGACTGTATTTGGTCCATAGCTCGAGGTTGTCGCAGTCGGGGGGCTCGGTATAGTTGTTGTCACCTTCTACTTCAGACTCCAATTGCTTGACATCGAGAAGTATTTCATCAGTAGTGGTCAACTGGGTAATACTACTAGAATGCACTTTTGACATCTCCTCCAATGGCGTGAATACCATATTTAACTCCTTGAACATCGTATCCAGTTCTAAATTCAAAGTGAACTTCCTAGCTAAAACATCACCAAAATCTTTAGAAACAGAATTGTCTAAAGCCATAGAAGAAACAATTGGTCTTACTTCAAACAAATCCGGGTGGTTACAAACCTTGCGTAACTGCATCAAGCAGTTCAAAATCGACATGAAATTACCAGACTCTAATGTTTCCTTAGTACTGGCTCTAGACATGAAATCATCGTATAAATACCGTTGTCTTTTCGACAGTTTACAGTAGATAATATGCTCATATTTCCCTGGCATTTGTTTTTCAACATCGATTTTCAGTCTTCTTAGCAAATACGGTCTTAAAATTTGGTGTAGTTTAGAAATTGTTTTTCTGGCTTCATCATCTGCTTCTTCGCCTTCTTCAACCATTTGGTCAACTGGTTTAGCGAACCATTCTTGGAAATCTTCTAAACTTGCAAACCCTGCGGGCATCATTTGAGTGGCTCTAGAGGACGGCATCAAGAAATAGAGGAGGGACCACAGTTCTACAAGATTGTTTTGTAATGGAGTACCAGTTAGCAAAAGTCTGAACTGGGCATTGAAATTCAAAAGTGCTTGCCAACGCTGGCTACGGAAGTTCTTGATATTATGTGCTTCATCCAACACTAGAAACTGCCATTTTTTGCCGCGGAAAACGGCTTGATCTTGGATTACTAGTTGGTAACTAGTAATACAAACATGCCAAGTGTCTTCTTTGTTCCACCCGCGTCTTTTGCGTTTGCGTTGTTGTGGGGTGCCGAAATAAGTAAGAATTTTGAACCCAGGAAGGAACCTTTTGAACTCCATTTCCCAGTTAAGCATCACTGATGTTGGAACAACAATCAAATGAGGGCCCCAAATGTGGTTATGCCAAGCATGCCAGGCCATTAACGCGATTGTTTGGATAGTTTTACCAAGGCCCATTTCATCAGCAAGGATTCCATTAGTTCCTGATTGGATTAAACGGGCCATCCAGTCTAAACCGTTGAGTTGGTATTCACGAAGGGTGCCTTTCAGGAGTATAGATGGGTCCAAATGGGATCTATCCTGCTCGTCGTGAACGATGACGTCTTTGTGGTCTTCATGTTCACTTTTAGGCTCTTCAGGTCCATCATGTTCTTCATGTTTTTCATGTTCACTGTGTTCTTCAGGTGCAGCTTCTTGTTCCTTGTGGTCACTCTCATGTACACTCCCATGTACACTCTCATGTTCACTTTTAGGTTCAGTTACACTTTCACGCTCACTACGTTCGCTCTCACTTTCCGATTCAGCGTACTGATCGCTGTCATCTTCGACCTTCCCAAACAAAGAAGCCAGATTAGGTTTATCACTGATGTCTTCTTCTTCTTCTTCGTCGTTATCTTCACTGACTTCTTCTTCTGCACTAACTTCTTCTTCACTAACTTCTTCTTCACTAACTTCTTCATCACTTATGTCCTCGTCCTCGTCCTCGTCCTCTTCCTCTTCCTCTTCCTCTGATTGCACATCTGGCAAAGAACTGTACTTCTCACGCAACTGTTCAATCGTCAATTCTGAATCGTCAATGTCTTTATACTTCATTGCAACTTCATCATCACTAGATTCCGCGCTCATATCAGTAGATGTATCAGTAGATGTGTCTGAGTTTTCGCCAACTCTTGACTCGATGAGTTTCGCAGACTTATCGAGGATTTCGTTAAGGTACTCTTTACCCTTTTCACGTTTTTCTTCATCAAGCAATGCTTGTTTTCTTTGCTCAACAACTTTCTCAGCGAGTTTCCATTTTTTCATAACTTCCTGACCGACTCGTTTAGCGATTTGCTTTATAAGTCTGTCTTGTTCTTTACGTTCACGATCTTCAGCACCAGCCAACCTTCTAAAGTATTGTTCAATGCTTTGAGTGTTTCTCCGGGTGATTGCTTGGTGGTATTTCCGTAAATTTGTTCGTTGTTTAGACAGCTGGATTGTTTGCTGCAGTAAATTATCGTAAAATGAAAGGTCTCGCGGAGGGTCAATGAATCTAGGAATTTTGGTTTCAGAAGAAACTCCACGTCGTTCAATTTCAGCAAGAATACCTGTTTCACTTGCTTGTTTAACACGTGCATATACTTCAGCGTCTAATGTGATTTTTTTCTGCCAATTTTCCTCCGAAATCGGTTCATTGTCGTCTGCTATTGTTTTATAACTTTTCAAAAGTCTGTCAAGATTTTCAAATTGAGGTTTAATGTAGTGAAGAGGTGAAGTAATCACAGGCTCACGTTTTCTCCGTTTACATAGAGGTTCCAGCGCCTGATCTATAGTGTACACGGGGGGTAGACCCAAATCATCATCAATAATTAAAGAATTCCCCGCGTTTTCATTCTTATTAGCTGGATTTGGCGGTCTTCCCTTGCGTTTAACAGCAGTAGAAGGCACAATAGGTGCTACAGACGCCAGTTTATGTTTACTCGGCGGCTGGATTCTAGAAATAAAATTTCTCGCGTCTTTGACCTTTTTAGTGGCCTTTCTAGTCTCTGCTTTTGAACTAACAGCGTCCCAAATGTCTAAATCGTTTCTGGTTTTAAACCGTTTGAATTCGGAAGATCTATCGAGTTTCGCGAGCTCAGGATCGTATTTCACTAATGAAATATAGTAAAGTAGCTGGAAAAGAGCTCTTACTTTTGAATCATGGCGATCAGCAATAGATGCGAGCTCAAGAGCTGAGGGGGGTGGTGGGGTTGTGTTTTTGGAGGGCATCCAATGGAGCTAGAACTTTAAAATTTCGTCAGGTTATTTGGTTCTGCTAGCTTTGTGTGTACACGAAGTTAGAGCTTTAAAAGTGGCAAAATAACCGAGTTAGAGTTAAGTTTCCTGACGTCCACAAAAATTGGGGGAAGTGGCGATTACAAATATAACTTTTGTCGGAAGAGGCTTCTGAGGTATTCAGTGAGAGCTCCTCAGGTATTCAATAAGGGCTCCTAAAGAATTCCGTGAGAGCTCCTTATACATTAAGTAAATACATATTACATACAACACACTACACAGCGTTAGCACTGCCGCTGGCACTGCCGCTGGCACTGTTGCCTGACGGCTGAGGATCTGGCTTATAATACACTGTCTTTGTTGAACTCTTTGGTTTAAAAATTAGCACCAATATCAACCCAATGACTACTAACACAAGCAATAAAATTATCTTACATTTAGCCGTGCGTTTTTGGTACCTTTCACCTTTAACCAATTGTTCGCTAGCGCCCTTAACATCGGTCAATGTATGCTCAACATTATAATCGATCCTGTCAACTAATGCGCCCTGATCAATAACCATTGTTTGTAAATCACGGAAAATATCAGCAACTTCTAAAATAGTATCGGCAACTCTGCTGATTCCTTCTTCGCGTTGTTGTACCTCTTGGTCTTCAAAATTTAAGGATTGAGTTGATTGCCGTTGAATAGCTGCTTGTGAAAGGTAGACGTCGTCTTCAATTGTATTGGATGTGGTATTAGAGATGAAACCGGGTAACTCCCCGAGTTCGTCTTGTTGCAGTGCTTTTAAATACGCGCTTTGCATTTGCCTAAAATTCGTGCTGGTGTCTTGTAGTTTAGCTGCCATTGAAACTTGCATGTTATGAGCCATTTGTTGTAATTGTGGTGTTCTTTGTAGTTTCACAATTTCCGCAAAACTTTTTACCAATGCTTGACATCGGTGTAGACCTTTGGTTATGGCAATTGTTATTGCTTCTATCTCTTTGTCAAGATTGGTGCGATCGTCTAAACCGGGGAGACTGTTGTGTTTATGCAAGGGTTTTAATTGGAGGATTTCTTGATTGATTTTGAAGAGGGCGGTTTCTAGTTGCTGGGTGATTTCTAGCCATTGGGGGGGGGCACCGTCTACGTCTATTGATTCAGAGTCGTTTTGTAGAAGGCGGGGGGTTAGTAATTCAGAGTTGGAATCGGGGGGGGCGTGGGTATAGCTTTGTCTATATGACACAAACAGGTTTGTTCTGTCTCTAATGAAAACCATCAGTGCGAGGTGTTTGTGGTGTGGTGTGGTGTTTGTGGTGTGGTGTGTGGTGTGGTACTTGCTTAGTAGTGGTCACGTTAGACTCTGTGGGTACGGTAGGTACTGTAGATCGCAATACGGTAGGTGCTGTAGACAACTGTTGTGTAGCACTGAAGATCACGATATTATTTTGAGCTAGTGCGCGATAACACAGAAGATTCGTATTTCCGTGGTAACAGTCGGATCACTATGTAATCAGTGTTACGTTTGATTTGGTATTCGTAATGTAATGTGTATTTACGTTGGGGAGTGACGTAATCGCGGTATGCATTTAACACACCCATTAGTGCAAAACGGTTGGTTTACAGAGATCAACGCTAAATTATGGCCAGGCCAGGCAATGGCAATAAAAGTCAATCAAATTCTGCATGTAGAGAAATCTGCTTTCCAGGATATCCTTGTTTTTGAGAGCACTGATTACGGTAACGTATTAGTTTTAGACGGGTGTATACAAGTCACCGAAAGAGACGAGTTTAGTTACCAGGAAATGATCACACATTTAGCTATGATGAATCATAAAAATCCGAAACGTGTTTTAGTGGTCGGCGGCGGCGATGGTGGTGTTCTGCGTGAAGTGGTAAAACACGACATTGATGAGGTAACCCTAGTGGATATTGACGACAAGGTAATTCAGGTTAGTAAAAAGTTCCTGCCGAGTTTAGCTGTTGGGTTCCAGCATCCTAAAACTAATGTGGTAATTATGGACGGGTTCGAATTTTTACAACAACATCAGGAATCTTTCGATGTGGTGATTACTGACTCGTCTGATCCAGAGGGACCAGCGGAAAAACTATTTGAAAGGGAGTATTTTGAGCTTTTAAATAATGCACTGAAATCTGAGGGTGTTATGACTATGCAGGCGGAATGTGTGTGGTTACATTTAGATCTTATTAAACAGATGTTAGGTAACTGTAAACGCGTGTTCCCAAGAGTGGAGTATGCTTACACAACAATTCCTACATACCCTTCGGGACAAATCGGGTTTATGGTATGTTCTAAGGATATCCAGGCTAGTTTAGTAACACCTTTAAGAGAGTTGCCTGATGAAGAGGAACTTGAAAGGTTTAGGTATTATAATAAGTATATTCACAGAGCGTCGTTTACATTGCCTGCTTTTGCTAAACGTGCTCTACAATAATGTACATAACAAAACATACAATATAATTTACTTGGTGACTACATGTAGGTAGGTTACATGAGTATTTGGTACAAAATAGTTTCAATGATCTCAGGAATCCCTAAATCGAAAGCAGTTAAGTCACCATTGTGGTTCTTATTACTAATACTACTGCTGTTTTGGGTTATGTCAAGGTTAGGGTTCATATCAAGATCCTGAGAATACAACCCACTAGGGAACCCTGGACGTGTTGTGGCGTGTAAATTAGCAGGATTCGTTGTTGGTCTGCCATTGAACCATTGTAAATGCTTATGATTGGTTTTAACAGGGGTATCGCTTGTCTCTGTTAACAAAGCGTACTTATCAGTAGGATACTCGCCGTTTTTAAACACATAGTCGCTTGGTCTAGTGTCTAAAACACGTAGAGTACTAATTGACATAAGTTTGGAAATCCCGTTTAAGCTGATTTTGTTGCCGTAAACAGAAAGTCTTTCTAATTTTGTCTTACAAAGTGTTGAAATACAAGAATCACTTAAATTGTTAAACGACAAATTCAACGACTTTAGAAACGGCAAAGCAGTATCCAAATTTGAAGGCAAAGTTTTCAATTGGCAATTCGCCAAATCCAAATGCTGAACAGCATAAATAGGTCCTCTTAACTTCAATGGCCAACCTACTCTTCCACTCAGTTTAATATCACGAGCTGCTAGTAAATGTCTAGGGTCGACATGTCCATATTGGCTAACAAACGGTGAAGACTGTAATTCCCAACTAAAAGTTATTAAATTACTAGCAGCGCGTTCCAAGTTCCTGATTCCTAGATTGCCGTCCATGAGCACAGATTCTAAACTCTCACAATTCACGAGATCAATAACAGCTTCGTTAAACCTCACATTCAAATTGCGTAAATTCGGCCAGTCCGCATAAACTCTTACCAATTTATTAGACTCAACATCCAAGGTTTCTAAATTTGGAGTGTCAAGTCTCAATGATGTTAAATTATTAAACGCAACATCGAGTTCAGACAACATTCCTAGGCTTAAATCGAGCTCACCTAAGAGGTTGTCGCGCAGGTTTAGATGCCTTAGTGCAGTCAACATATTACAGCCAGTTAAACTCGTTAGTTTGTTTTGACTTACGTCTAAACTGCTTAACGCACGTAGATTCACTAGCGGTTCTAAACTTTGCAACTCATTATTGGCTAAAATCAAAGTGGAAATAAAACAAACCGGGAATTTATTAGTGTTTCCTAATTTGTTATTGCTTAGATCAAGATGCACGACACTTTTAGGCAAACCTTGAAGAGATGTCAAATTGTTGTTATTAAGAAACAAAGTCGTTAAATTCGGACAGAAGGTTTCTAAATCCGCTAGAGTTTCTAAACCGCAATTGCTTAGATCCAGAGTGGAGATTTCCTCGAAATTGACGTTAGGGTAGCGTTGTCTGATCAAATGAGCGAGTTGTTCGTTGCTTACACTGAACGTCATGTTCTGTAAACTTGTTTGATCGGGGCCTACTCCGCCACTAAGAGGACCCAAACGATCTGTTTTGAGGATGTTTTTATGATTAGATCTAGCGGGCTTGATTGACAACGGACTTACTTCAAAGGCTCTATTAAACAAGGCACTTGAAGTTTCGTAATCGGGAGTGCTAGTGGGGTGTTTATGTCCATCATGCCCATCATACACTTTAGTGTGCTCTGTAAAGTGCTCTGTAGGGTACTCTGTAGAGTTAGCAGAAGGATCTAAAGTGCGCGCATTGGTGCGAACAGAGTGGCTGTCGTGGTCTGGTTGAGTTTGCTTACGTGACTCATGTGACTCAGCAGATCCACCAGTTTCCTGTTTAGGTGCATCCACACTATTCTCAATACGCGTTCCTAAACTGTCTCCGCTATCAGAAGTACTTGCCAGTTCTTTAACTCTTAACTCTGTAATATCATCGTTTATATCAGACAACGATTTATCGAGTTCAGTGCTGTTAAATCGAGGGCTGTTTTTAGGACGTATTGAGTTTAGAGTTGCAGTGCTACCGACTGTACTGGGATTCTCATTAGAATGCTGATTGGGCACCCCACTGGGCTGCTGCCTGTCCTGACTGGTAAGCTGCTGTTCTAGTTGATCTAAACTAGACTCCTGTATAGCAGGAAGCTCAACAGGAGGATGCAGCCCCCTTAAAACATCTCTCCCCTTGTTTTTCAACTGGCTAGCCAAATCGCTGTCTGATTGGCTGTCTACACTAACACTTTCCTGTCCAGCATTCTCCTGTCCTACATTATCAATAAGTTCGCCGAATTTCTCGTTCGTAAACGTGTCTAAATTCCCGAAAACTTGTAATTTTCTATTTGGAACATTAAACTTGTTTTGTAAATCGCCGCGATCGCTGCGATCTGATGTTGAACTTTGGGTTGTAGACGTGCTTTGTGATGTGCCGGAATTAGACGTCTGTTTATCAAAAAAATGGGAATTTTCATCGCTGGTACTATTTGCATTGCCTTGTTGAGTTAATTGCGGAGGCGGCATGAACATTTGAGTGAGTTTATGGCTGTCGTAATTAGGTACAAGTTGCTGCCAGGGGGGGGGGTTACTATTGCCGCCGCTACGTACTGCTATCGTGTCGCCAGATTCCGATTGTGAAGTACTGAAATCAAGGCTTTCTGGGAACTCTTTAGGGCTTGTTTCACGCGATTTTGTAGGCCATTCTGCGGGCAACTCGTCTTCGAACCACGCCATTACAAAGCAAAAATCCGCCGAATTAGTAAACAATAACAAGGGGACTCGGACGGGACACTGGGGTGGACGTAAGGGACGGAAAAAAAGGAAGACAAAAATTGCAATTTTTTTTTAAAACAACTGAACAAGAAGTAAACTTTTAGTAGTTATTGACATACACTTGTGCTTGCACGAGCGTAATGTGCACAAATGTAACGTGACTAATTCACACGATGACGGAATTCCCCGACTCGCTGCCCGAAGCAGCTGTTTCCAAGCTTCTAGAAGCTCGCAAAGAGCTTGAAGAAGGCGACATCACCGAGAAAGGTTTCCGAAAACGCTACGAACAAATTATATCGCAGTATACCCCCCACACCACCACATCAGCAACATCGACTACCCCGTCGTCTCCAATAAGCGCGCATTTCAGCGGATCTTCGGCTAATTCAGTTAAAAGTTTTTACCAAGAAGGTATGGGCCATTTCCGCCACGCTAGCGGCTTTGAAAGTCTGTATTCGAACACCATCCCTGGGTCTCCACACCCTCCCTCTGATCCGTTTGAAAACAGCAACTTTATAGAACCTGATCCGCTTTATTTACAACAGCTAGACAATTTACAAATGCCGTTGCCTCCTCGTGGCATTCAAGAGTCTACAAATACGGATCCGTTGAATGTGCAAGTACGTCTTAATATGTTCGATAATTTACCGTCTATTTTACGGCACAGAGGCCAAAGAAACGGCGATATTATAGCGTTTCAAAAACTAGATGATAAAGGTAAAGAACAGCAGTCGATTACATGGTCTAAACTGGCTTCTAAAGCCGAACGCGTGTCACAAGCCCTTCGTGAACAATCAGGTTTGTTTAGAGGAGACCGCGTAGTGCTTATGTACGGAAACGCAGAGCCAATTGAGTTTATTGTTGCGTTAATGGGCTGCTTCCTTGCGGGAATGGTGGCTGTACCAATTGCACCTGAACATGTAAGCCAGTTTTTACAACCAGTACTTGAATCCACGAACTGTAGAATTGTTTTAACTACGGAAACTCTTTATAAGCGTATCGTGAAGTACCCACAGCTGGTTTGCCTGGCTCAGTACTGGAAAACCACTGAATGGGGCAACTATAAGGGCACTTTACCGCCATTACAAGTGCCTGATCTTGCCTACATCGAGTTTTTAAAGAGCGGAAACGGCGATATAAGAGGAGTCGTGATTTCCCATAGGACAATTTTACACCAAATGCGGTGTTTAATGGCGTTAACTCAAAGCTCAGGCAAGAAAATGGTGGATAATGTGCTTTGTTCATTGGATATTCGACGGTCTACCGGGTTGATCTTAGGTGTTTTATTAACTGTTTACTCGGGAAACAAAGTAACATTTTGTTCACAAGAAAGCATGGCAATTCCGGGGTTGTACGCTCATTTAGCCTCTGTTTGGCGAGCAACTATTCTGCTTTCTGATTATCCAGCGTTGAAATCTGTTTGTTATAACTACCAAGTACATCCTAATCAAACAAGACAGTTCAGTAAACGCAGCGAGCCCAGTTTAGCCAGTGTTAGGTGGTGTTTAGTTGATGTGCCAACTGTAGATCCGGAATTCCTAGCTGTTTTAACTGATAGATGGCTGCGTCCATTAGGAAATAGAAATCCTAAGCAAGTAGTTGCGCCGATGCTAACTTTAAGCGAGCATGGAGGAATGGTAATTGCTACTAATGATTTCATTACTTCCGGAGGAGGTGCTAACGAACTTATCATCTCGTTGTCTGCACTTTCAGTCAATAAAATCGAGTTGAAAAACGCGGAAGATTTAGATACGTTACGTGTTTGTTCGTTTGGGTTCCCTGTGCCTGATGCTACAGTTGCGGTTGTTGATCAAGACACGAAAATTCTGTGTGAACCAATGACTGTTGGCGAGATCTGGATAGATTCTCCTTCTTTGAGCGGTGGAATTTGGGGTAACCAAACAGAAACTGAACACACTTTTCATGCACATTGTTACGGGAAAACGGGAGAATTAGAAACCAATTTTTTGCGTACTGGATTACTAGGATTTCTGTATGAGGAAAAACTTTATGTTTTAGGCACTAAGGTTGATAGGTTGATCCAGCCAGGGAATATGTTGAAGTATCATTATAGTCAGTACTTGATGGAAGCTGTTCTTAGAAACGTTCCTGAACTGTATGATGGGTGTATTTTCCAAACGAAAATTGGGTTAGCAGACAGCTCTTTTGAACCGCAATTGGCGAATGTTCTGTTGTTGGAATCTCCAAAAGCGCCAGCTGATATTACAAAAACAACACCGTCAGCCTTTTTAGATGATATGGCGGGACAAGCAATGGCTGTGCTTGAACAGAAGTTCAATTTCCAAATTTATTGTGTTATTATTTGTGCACCTGGCCGTGCACCACGAACAGTAAGATCAGGCAGACCAGACTTAGCGAAAATCGCCTCTAGAAGAGCCTTTTTAGCAGGTAAGTTGCAAGCCACACATGTTAAATTCAATTTCGATAAAATCGGGATTACTTTCCCTTCATGTGAAGACTCCAAGGGCGGAATATGGAACCAAGCAGTTTCTAAACTGCGTTCACACCAACTAGAGTATTCTCGTAATGATAAACAGTATACTGGTGTAGACATGCGGAACACAGTAATCGACGATAGAACAGTAACAAAATTAGACCAATTCGACAGTATTATGAGTTTGTTGAAATGGAGAGTTGAAAGACAGCCTGATGAACTGGCGTATAAATACGTTGGCGGTGGTGGTGTCTCTAGAGAGACTAGTTGGCGGCAATTAGGATCACGAATCAGTGCTGTTTATAACTATTTGACGTCTCATTTACAGTTGAAACCAGGGAGTGTTGCTGGGCTGATTTATACCCAAAGTGAAGACTATGTTCATGCTTGTTATGCCTGCATGTTAGCTGGTGTTATTGTTCTTCCGTTAAGTGTTATTGACATAAGTCGACTTAATGAAGATGTGCCGATGCTTATTAGACTGGTTTCTCAGTTCAAGGTCAAAGTTTTAATTGGAAATAGTGAGACGCAAAAGATCATGGAGGATAAACAAATTGTTTACTTCTTGAAAACAAGGAACACCAAGTTGCCAAAACTTCATAATACTGCGAAAATCAAGTTTAATGATCATTGTAAGCCCATAAAGTCGATTAAACATCCTCCCTCTTGTTTGAAAGGAGCTGCCCTGATTTGGTTGTATACAAATGCAGATCAACATTATACCGCTAGCTTTTTCACACACCAACAGCTTCTTGGTATGTGTAAAATCCAAAAGGAAACGTGTCAAATGGGAGCCACCAGACCGATTATTGGATGTGTACGTGCGAACTCTGGTCTAGGCTTTTTGTATACTTGCTGTTTAGGTGTATACACTGGTTCGTTCACGATTTTGATAAGTCCAGTAGACTACGCTCTAAACCCGTCAAGTTACTTTGTGACATCTTCAAGGTATAAAGTCAAAGATGGTTATGCAACTCCGCAAATGTTAAAACACGCTTCTAAAAAATTGAACCAACCACAGAACATCAACCTTTCTGAACTGCGTAATTTAGTGATTCCAGTACCTTGTCGTGCAGATGGCGAGATTGTAAGTCAAACAAGAATCACGTTTGCGAATGCAGGTTTACAATCTGTAGCTATTAATTTAGCGTATGGACCTTTGTGTAATCCAATGGCAACAACCAGAAGTTATATGCATATCGACTATATTGATTTATGGCTGGATCCAGTGGCACTGCGTGAGGGCAGAGTGTCAATTGTCAACCCGAATAATAACCCGTCAGCTTTGCATCTCATAGATAGCGGGATGGTGCCAATAAACACTCAAATTGCAATTGTTAATCCGGAGACATTGATGCTTTGTCGCACTGGTGAAATCGGTGAGATCTGGATTGTTTCTGAGGGTAACCAAATGGGCGACGCTAGTCAGGGGTACCCACAGGGCAAGATCAATATGTCACAAATCAGTGAAATTGTTGATGGAGAGCCAGGAATCAAGTATATGCGCACGCAAGACTTGGGTTTTTTACATACAGTTACTGGTGGAAACGGTGTGGAAATGCAAGTTTTGTTTGTTGTTGGAAGTTTAAAACATACTTTTGAGGTAAACGGTTTACAGCATTTTGTTGACGATGTTGAAACCACGGTGGTTTGCTCACATAGTTTAGTTACTGACTGTGTGGTGGCTGTTTGTGGTGGAATTGTTTGCTTGATTGTTGAAACCAGTGCAAATACTAGGTTTTTGTGTTCAATTGCTGCTGTGATTGCAAATCACATTGCTTCTGAAAACCATTTTGTGCCTAATATTATCTCGTTTGTTGGTAAGGATGGTATTCCTCGTAGCAGATTGGGTGAAAAGCAGAGAAAGAAGGTGTTGCAGTATTATACTGGGGCGGCAAAGCCTGCTCCTGGTCAGCCGTATAAACCTATACTGAGTCTTACAATTAGTCCAGTGGATTTTGCCACTAAATAATTATAGACAGACATATGTGGATACATGTGGATGCTATATTTATACTCTATGTTAACATAAAGAGGGTGGATCTATGTGTCATAGATCTGCTGTGTGTATGTCAGGTGTAGTGTGTAAACTTATATATGGGAGTGGATTCATGTGTCAGAAAAGTGATTAATGAATGTGTATATGATATGTGGATTGTGTACACATGTGACAGGAGTGTGGGGGGTCCACATTTGATTAGATCATGCATGCTTGCCACTTTGAGTATAGCAACAGTTTATTCTTATTTAACCGTGACGATTGCTAATTTTTTAGGCAAGGATTTTTCAATCAGTTGGTTTGTTTTTTTTTTCCTTACCCCCAAAACAAGAAATCACAGTTGCTTTCTATACGGCCATATTGGCAATATGCACGTTCGTAAGCGTGACATAATTCCGCTTAACTTAACTTAACGGTGTGTCATGCACGTAATACCAGTTAACGTATACACATACTAAATACCCACCACAACCTGTTAAAATATGCAATTCAATAATGAGGTTCAGTACCCCCCACATTCACTCAATTTTAACCAAATATTTAAAACCATTTACATATATGATTAAAAATTGAACTCTATGATTCCACAAAAATGTATTATTTTACCCCTTTCTTCTGCATTTACTTACTAAATTTAGCATTGCATTAGCTCTAGAACGTCTATGAAGTTTCACAATTCGCACAATAAGCGTCTGTGTGAATAAGCAAGTCAAATATGCACGATGACGAGAATAAAGCAAAACGCCGATGAGGCAAGCTGTATCCACAATACACTAAATAACTACTAATCGTGTCATTGCGTAGCTGAGAATAGCACAATACACACACTAAATTAACAAATTTCATAATAATTTAAATCGCACGCGAATCGCACGCGACCTTAAGTGTGTGCTCCCCCACACTCATTCACCCCATCAGACACCTAAAATAGGGCAAGGGGACGCAACACCCTACACTTACGTGAGCATGATCTCAGCGCCGACTAATGCTTCGCTATATAACGAAACGACCCCCACCACTTAGGTACATCAAACACTTTACCACTATGGCTCCCACTAATCACTACGACTATATCGTCATTGGAGGCGGATCAGGCGGTGTATCCACCGCTCGCCGCGCTGCTTCTTATGGCGCCAAAACCCTCCTTATCGAAGCCCACAAACTTGGCGGCACATGCGTCAATGTTGGTTGCGTTCCCAAAAAGTTAATGTGGAACGCCAGTCACTTGGCTTCTGATGTCACTAAATACGCAAACGAGTACAGCATCGAGGCCCCCTCCGAGCTTAAGTTCGACTGGGCTGCCTTCAAGAGCAAGCGTGACGTCTACGTCAGCAGACTCAACACGATCTACGGAAACAACCTTGAAAAAGAAGGTGTTGACTACCTCTTTGGCATTGCCGATTTCATCGACGAAAGAACTATTGAAGTCAAGATGAATACCGGTGGTATTTTCACCTATACTGCTGACCACATTGCTCTTGCTGTGGGCGGCAAACCAGTGAAACTCAACTTCCCTGACGGCGCTGACAAGATCGGAATTGACAGTGATGGATTTTTCCAGCTTAACAATCAGCCTAAGAGCATTGCTGTTGTTGGCGCTGGATACATCGGCGTTGAGCTCGCTGGTGTCTTTAACGCTCTTGGTACTGACACCCACATGATCATTAGAGGTGAGAAATTGCTCGGTAACTTCGACCACATGATCAGTGACACCATCACTGAGAACTACGAACGTAATGGCATTCATCTCCACAAACCTGCCAACATTACTAAACTCAATAAATTAGAAGAGCAGAACCAGATCGAGATTGAGATCACTTACAAGGGTGGTAAGACCCAGACTATTGTTGTTGATGAGCTGTTATGGGCTGTCGGCCGTGAAGCAGTTTCTTACCCTTTAAAATTAGAAAATGCTAAAGTTGCTACTGACCCTAACGGCAAGATCAAGGTTGACGAGTACCAGAATACCAGCACTGAGGGTATCTACGCTCTTGGTGATGTCATGGTTAATGGTGTCGAGTTGACTCCTGTTGCTATTGCTGCTGGCCGTAAACTCGCCGACAGATTATTCGGTAAAAACGCCAATGCTAAACTGGACTACAATAACATCCCTTCGGTTGTTTTCGCCCACCCTGAAGCTGGCTCTGTTGGTCTTTCTGAGACTGCTGCTATTAAGGCATACGGCAAGGAGAACCTCAAGATCTACCAAACTAGATTCACTAATTTGTTCTACGGTCCTATGCCCCAGGAGTTGAAGGAGCCCACTGTGTATAAGGTAATCTGTGCTGGCCCTGAAGAGAAGGTTGTTGGTATCCACATTGTCGGTGACTTCTCTTCTGAAATCTTACAGGGATTTGGTGTCGTTGTTAAGATGGGTGGAACTAAGAAGGATCTCGACAGCTGTGTCGCTATTCATCCTACTGCCGCTGAGGAGCTTGTGACACTTAAATAGCATATGACTCGCTATCTATATTTATATGCGAGCCTCTCAATGAACGTATGTAATCATTCTATAATATATCTATACATGTACACATTTACTCTGCTATGATAATATGGCGTGTTTGTGGTTAAATTACATTCCCCATATTAATAATGTAAAGAAGCGAAACATCTATACTTACGTACACATATAATACATTTGTCATCAATGTGAAACCACATTACTAATTTATTAACCACATCGATTTTACCAACTTACCACATTCTCAGTCCACATGGGAGCCTTCGACGAACCGTACTACAGCGAAGATGAAGAGGACTGCTGTCCTATTTGCATTGAAGAAATGGATATCAGTGACCGGAGTTATAAGCCGTGTCCCTGTGGGTTCCAAATCTGCCAGTTCTGTTACAACAGTATCAAGAACGCTGTAGAACCACACAACCGTTGTCCCTCGTGCCGACGCACTTATGATGAAGCTAGCGTCGAGTATAAACAACTCACGCCTGAAGATATCAAGCGGGAACAAGAACGTAAACACCGCAAAGAGATCGAAAAGAAACAGCGTGAAAGAGAACGCAGTAAGGAACAAAGCATGTCTGATTTCCAAAACAAGAAGAATCTGAGCACAATCAGAGTCATCCAAAAGAATTTGGTGTATGTGATCGGTTTAAACCCTAGTATTCCATCCGACGATCTGCAGCAGATGCTGAGAAAGGACGAGTATTTCGGTCAATACGGCAAAATCCAGAAAATTGTTATTAACCGACGAGTCAACGCGCATGGAATTCCTGGTATTGGTGTTTATGTGACCTTTGCTCGTAAGGAAGATGCTGCACGGTGTATTGCTGCTGTTGACGGGTCAATTAACGATGGCAAACAACTTAGAGCAGCATACGGAACTACTAAATACTGTTCTAACTATTTGAGAGGTCAGTCGTGTCCGAATGTCAATTGTATGTACTTGCACGAACCGGGAGAGGAAGTCAATACATTTAATAAAAAGGACCATTTACTGCCTCATCCAAGTTCTGCACAGAGCACGCCTTCTAGACCGAATACTGCGGGGAGCAATTCGTCTACTATTTCTAGTTTGCCTGGAAGTGGTTTGAACGGACCTAATTTCCCTGGTCCTAGTACGCCAACGTCAGCAGCAGGCTCAGCTACTGCTTCCACTGCTGCTTCTGCCTCCACTTCCACTTCTCATACACAGCCCCATGCACATATTCTTCCTACAAACCAAAGGGCAAGCAGCGTAGTACCCAACGTTCCCTCAAGTGCATCTTCTAGTGTCGCTCCTTCTCCATCGCTAGCACAGGCATCACTTCCACCGTCAATCCCTCCATGGAGCAAAGCGACTACTTCACCTCTCCCGCATATCCAGAAAATCAGCGAAAGCGATCTTCCCGACACGTCCAAAGATGTTGTCAACATTTTAGATAGCTGCATAGCAAGTCTAGCTGCTAAAAACTGGAACCTGAACTTCTACAGTGATGTGCTTACTGATGAAATGAAGTACCCTGTGATGTTCAGTCTTCCTATGAAAGATGAAGCCCGTATTAAAGTGTTTGAATCTGCTTTAGCAAGACTTGACAATTTAGATCAGAACAGGGATATAACAAAGGACCTTAACAGGGACCCCAAAGATCCGAAGGACTCCAAGGAATCTAAAGATCCTAAAGAAACTAGTAAAGATCCCAAAGAAACTAGTAAAGAAACTAGTAAAGACCCTAGTAATAGCCGAGTTATAGGTCTTAAAGATCTTATCAACGCCGATAGGAATCTCAGTAGAGACCCAATCAGAATGGAGACTAGACAAGAAGGTGTGTATTAAATAACTGAACGATCTTATTGAACAAATACTAACATAAACAGTACAACATAAAGAACCGAAGAAACTCACAAACAGCGATATTAAGTCAGCGATGAAATCTTTTTCCCTGGAGACCGACGATTCAGAGTTTATGGAAACCATTCGTAAAGTAGGAACCGAGATATTACAACCGCCAGCAGAGATCCCTGAACCGACATCACCGATTTTCACTAGAACATCTGAATTAGTAGACAACAATCAGAAGTTCGAAGTGCATAATTTGCCTGATGTCAAACTTGTTGGCGACGATGAGAACAGCGTTTGGTCTGCAATTGCACGGTATAATAATTTGAAGCTTGATTTGGAAACGAGAGTCCAGGAGTTCAATACCGCTAAACAACTGACGAAGAAACGGATGAAGAGAATGAAATAAATAAATAAATAATTAGATGTTTTTAACTTTTAACGAAATGCCTTTTCTTTTGTTTTCTTGCTTTAAACACTTTGGATGATTTCGGTGGATTTATAGGGTTAGGTTTATTAGTTAATCCACTTTTTGGTATACCCTCAATATCAGCAGGTTTAACTTGTTCTGTTGTAGAAGGAAGTTCAATTGAAGGTTCATTTTTACGCGGTACTTCTTGCTTATCCACAAGTTCTCGTCCTGGTTCTTTCTGTTCTTTAGGTAATGCATCTACATTCACATTTTCTGATTCTAACTCTGTGATTAAACTAGCAAGCTCCGATTCTAGTGTTTTCAGATCCTCACTAGATTCCGTTTTCAAAAGTTCACGGACTTCAGCTAGCTGGTTTTTATATTCTAAAATTTCTTCCATGTAAACGGTTCCTGTATACAATAAATTATATAACCCTTACGATTACATAAAAACGTATCCACACTTACCTAATGAAATTCATCTCCACACTTTACTCCACACACTATCTATAGATCTCTGGTGGTACGCGTGTATCATAAATAATCTTCTATTTACCTACTCATTATAATGGTACACCAAATAATTAGGCAACCCCCAAACTTTATATCCTAATCGTTTAGCCATTTTAGCGAATCCCTCGCTCTCAATTAAATGATAGAAACTAAAAGGCGGGAAAATAGCGCCGTCTCTGTGCACATCAGCTCTTACTAAAAGAGCTGTGGCACCTACACCGTCTAATTCCATTTCTGTAGTTTCAGATTTTCCCTGATCATAAAGATGTGCCATTAACAGTCTGTATGTCGCCATCTCAGCGTAACCCTCAAGCATGATCTCATCGTCTGCTAAGCCAGCGGCCATCTTTCTAGATGAATCAGTGTCTACCCACGAATTGAAATCGTAAGGTCTCGTTTTCTGCTGTCCGTCTTCAGTAAACCGCTGCCAGCAGTTGGCCACTAAAACGTCCTTGTTGTGGTGGGCCATATCCTGAATAATCGTGGGTGGGGTCTCCACAATATCACCATCCAGCCAGAACACCCAACTCGTGTCTGATTGTAATGATGTGAACACCAACGAGTTTCTAGCTAAACTCATATCCCGACGGCGCTCTTTCTGTACCTCCATAGCGTGACGTGCAGCCTCCTCTTGTGAACTTAAGGAGGGTGTATCCTGTCTAAGAACAGTGATTTTTCTGAACTTGTTTTCGCTGTTCTGGAGTTTATGAATGGCAGAGTTCAGTTTGGAAAGAACGAGATCTCCAGCTTCATTGTCGGGAACAATAACGCCGAGATCAATGAGGTCATGGGGGTAGTTGATCTTTACTAAATTGTCCCACCACGGTTCTAAAAATTTAGCCAACGGGGTTAAAATAAGAACTTTTTCTTTCTTTCCGATGGGATCTGACGTGCTTGTAAGCACGTTCATGTCGTGAATATGCACTTTGCCGTCGGCATGCTGGCTAGGGACATTAGCAATGCCTCGCGGCAGGGGAGAATTCAGTGAGCTGTATATGGATTTAACAAGAAGAAGTGAGATTGCGAACAGAACGTAGAAGGTTACGTTGGACTGCGCAAACGTCCTTCTGAGACGATGTACGGGTCTCTTGTTTTCCATTGCCGTAGTTCGCGATAATAACCTAAGAAAATCGTAATCAATGTGTATCTCAGGTTAGTAATAGTCACGTGATAACACCACCAAATAACACACCAAATCTTATCGTACTACGTAAATGTGATGTGACTGTACACTATTTGGTAAAATACACTTCCCTTCCATTTGCTACTCACCGTTACCCAATTGTGTCCTCCTTTCGTCGTTTGTTAGGCGTAGGTGATACTAGTGTGAGCCCATTACTAAGCTCATCATGTGATCATGAAAATTTAAAAACATGAATTTATTTTTCAGATTACCAATAAAATATATTTTTTTTCTTGAACCCTACATTTAAGAACTGCAATTGAAGATGCAGCTCACTTGGAAAGATATTCCAGTGGTTCCTAACCAAACAGAGTTTACTGATGTGATTTTGAATCGCACTCAACGTCGGACCCCTACCGTAATCCGTCCTGGTTTCAAAATCCAGCGTATTAGACAATTCTACATGCGTAAAGTGCGTTTCACCGGTGACGGTTTCACTGAGAAACTTCAGCAAATTGTCGACAGTTTTCCTAGAATTAATGATTTACACCCCTTTCACCGTGATTTACTTGATACTTTGTATGAGAAAAACCATTATAAAATCAGTTTGGCCAGTTTAAGCAGAGCCAAAACTTTAATTGAGGGTGTTTCTCGTGATTATGTTAGACTTTTGAAGTTCGGTCAGTCTCTTTTCCAGTGTAAACAGCTTAAGAGAGCTGCTATGGGTCGTATGGCCACTATTATCAAACGGTTGAAGGATCCTCTTTTGTACTTAGAACAAGTCCGTCAGCATTTGGGTCGTTTGCCCACAATTGACCCTAACACCCGCACTTTGTTGATCTGTGGGTACCCTAACGTTGGTAAATCCAGCTTTTTGAGATCAATTACTCGTGCTGAGGTCGATGTACAGCCTTACGCTTTCACTACTAAAGCCCTTTATGTTGGTCATTTCGACTATAAATACCTGCGTTTCCAGGCTATAGATACCCCGGGTATTTTAGACAGACCTACTGAGGAGATGAACAACATCGAGATGCAAAGTATCTACGCTGTTGCTCATTTAAGGTCTTGTGTTCTTTACTTCATGGATCTTAGTGAACAGTGTGGTTTCAGCATTGAGGACCAAGTAAAGCTCTTCCATTCTATCAAACCTTTGTTTGCTAATAAAACGGTTATGGTCGTTATTAACAAGATCGATTTAAGACGCGTTGAGGACCTCAGCCCTGAACAACAGGAGCTCGTACAAACTGTTAGCTCTCAGGGCAATGTCGAGATCCACTATCTCAGTTGCGCTACTGAAGAGAACGTTATGAACTTGAGAAACTTAGCGTGTGAAAAACTGTTGACTGCACGTATTGAGCAGAAGATGAAGGCTACTGCCAGAGTGTCTAAATTGATGAACAGAATCAATGTTGCTAGACCTAAGGTTAGAGATGATATTAGTAGACTGCCTTATATTCCTGACAATGCTGATCAGCCTTACAATGGCCCGTTGTCTAAGGAGATCGAGGAGATGAATGGCGGTGCTGGTGTTTACCAACCTGACTACCACGAGAAGTACATTTTAGAAGATGAGGCATGGAAGAACGATATTATTCCTGAGTTATTAGACGGCCGCAATGTTTACGACTTTATCGACCCTGAGATCGGCGACAAGCTGGCTAAATTAGAGGCCGAAGAAGAGCAGCTTGAACAACAAGGGTTTTATGAACCAGAGTCTGATGGTGAAGATATGGAAACTAATGACGTTGAGGACATTCGTGCTAAAGCAGCGTGGATTAGACGCAGGCATAAGATCATGATGAACGAGGCAAGACTGAAACGCAGCCAGGCTAAACACTCTGTCATTCCTAGAAAGTATGCTAGACGTACTACTGATCAGTTAGAAGAGCATTTCGACGATATTGGCATGGACGCCCGCAAATTAACTTCTAAGGCTAAGAGCCAGTTAGCTGGTAAACCTACTTCTGGTCGTGGCGCAGACGCCGTTTTGCACGCCCAGAACAACCAAGTTATTGAGGGTGGTAGTATGCCGTCTTTGGATGCTGAGATCGCTGATCAGTTGTTTACCACTAAATCTGGTCGTGCAAAGGCTGAAAAGGAACGTAAATTACAACAGAAGAAATGGACTAGCCAGGGTCGTAGAAATGAGGGTGATAGACGTATTGAAAAGTCTACACCGAAACACTTGCTTGTTGGTAAACGTGGTATTGGTAAGAACGAGCGTCGTTAGTACTATATATTATATGTTCATGTGCAGTAAGTATATACATCTATACCTATACACTAATAGGAGTGTACATAAGATTATAGTCAGAAATATAGGAGTGGTACCATATTACATAATGCAAATATGTATATTCCTACATAAGTTAGCTATACATCGACTACGTCGTACTACTCAGAACAGAGAATCAATATCATCATCTTCTTCAATTTGTTTCAAGCTCTCTAAATTCTTGAAATCTTCTAAATCAGCAGTATCAGGTATAGTCTCCTGTTCTTGTTGCTGATCTTGTTGATCTTGGTCTTGCTCATCTTGATTTTGTTGTTGTTGTTGTTCCTGGTCATTGCGTTCTTCTTCTTCGTTACCTTCATCACTATTAAGTGGTTTGTCTGAATTAGACTGTGTAGACGGTTTAGCACTCGCCAATTCAGGCTCGTCATCATCATCATCATCATCATCGTCATCATCATCCTCTTCTTCTTCAACAACTTCTTCTGGTTCAACACTACCAACATCCTGTAACAAACTCTGTTTCTTTTCTAACTCTGCTCTCAACCTTCTAACTGCATCCATGTGTCTAGCACGCATGATATTATTAACAACAGTATCAGCAACCTTTTCTTTGGCTTCAATTGTAGATTGCAATTCTCTGATTTCTTCTCTAAGTTGCTTATTGTGTTGTCTGCTGTCATCGTCATCAAATTGTGCTTGTTGACGCTCCTCGTCATCAGACTGTTCACTGTTATCATCAGACTGTTCACTGTTATCAGACTGTTCACTATTATCATCACTGTCTTCTTGTTTACTTGGTTCTTCATCATCAAGCATAGCACGTTCTAACTCCTCGTCAAGCTCGTCATCGACTTCCATATCACTTTCATCAAGTTTAGACTGAGCAGCAGCGCGTGCTGCTTCGGCAATTGCTTGTTGAGCAGCAACTGCAGACGCTGGCAGAAGCTCAGTTTTCACTTCTTTGGCTTCATTGTCTTTACGAATGAGTTCCTCAACTTGAGCTTCGAGCATCTCAATTGTTTTATTAGTTTGACGCGGCTGGAAACGTCGATTTTTGACGTTGTAGAGTGGCGGTGCGAGACCGTGAGGATATGATTGAGGATCAGTTGTTAGTCTTTGGAACTCAAAAGAAGGCATGGGGGTGTCTATCTTGTTTGTGACTAGCAAAATTTGGGAGACATCTGAGGTTTTAAAAACGTTGCGTCTATCCACGGTTTTATAAATCTCGGATATTGTGGGTAGATCAAGAAGTTGAGCAGCGTAGCTTTCGCCGTCAATTGTGACTGTGGCTTTACGTCTTTCATCGAATTTTATTTGGAGGTTGCTAAAATCGTTGGATTCTATCATTTTGTGTAGTTTGTCGAGTTCTGGAACGTCGGGAAGCATGCGGAATATAATGGATTCTTCTATTAGGGGGTCTTCTTCGTGGTCGGGCGCCTCGCTGTCGTAGACTTCATGGGGGAGTTTGTTTGTGCGAAGTCTGATTCTAACGGGGTTTGAGGGTTTAGAAGTTGATGGAGTGTTTGTGGGGGGGTCTGCTTTTAGCTTTAATTTCAACATTTTAGAGGGATGATGTTAGGAATATTATGGGGTGAAATATTTATTATGTGGTGTTGTTTTGTTATGTGTGTGTGTGTGTTTTATTAGTAATGAAATACATCATGCGGTGATACAAGTTACACATTGTTATTCGGAAATATGTATGCATACTAAAGTACAGATCCATTAACTACTTATCTATCTCCATTAAATTGATTCTGATTATTATGCTCATTGGGAACAGAGTCATTGTTCATTGATGATTGGAAATTCGACGCAGACTGTGTTGAATCAGACTGGAAGGATGGATGCGTCATATGATTCTGTACATGTGACTGTGGTTGTGGCTCCTGATGAATTATATGAGCTTGCGGCTGTTGCTGATGTTGCTGAACTTGTTGATGGATTTGTGGTTGTTGATGAACTGGTTGCTGATGAACTGGTTGATGAACTGGTTGATGAACTGGTTGATGAACTGGTTGATGAACTGGTTGATGCTGCTGATGCTGCTGCTGATGTTGACTACCCTGTGTCATTTTTCTTACTTTCTCAGGCTGGTTCCCCAGGAGGTCAATATACGGAGGAGGATAAACACCGATAAGTTTCACATAATGATACTCAAACACTTTCTCCAATTCATCAGCATCATTATAAACAACAGATCCCTCGGCATTATACCATCTAGCATTCCTGAAAATGATTCTCCAGTCATTAGCAAACTGCTCGAAACTTTGATAAACTTTAGAGTCGATTCTTTTGGTTATTATAGAGACGCACATTGGCAAACCGATCACATGATAATAGTCCGGGTACAGTGATTTAGACGGCAAGTCAAGGAACAATTCGATTCTTGGACGGCTTGAACTATCAGTGTTACTCTTTAAAATTCTAACAATTTGACGGCAGATAATTGAAAAACGGTCACGTTGTTCAGGAGTAAGCATTTCCTTGATCCGAGGGGGTCGTCCTTTCTTACCTAAACGGGGTTTAGGAAGATGAGGAATAATAGCCTCAGGAGGCGGAGACGGTGAAACAACTCCGGAATCATTGGGAGCAATTGTCAGCTGTTGTGTCGGGCTGCCAAATGAAGATCCTGGTGTCCGGTCGGGGAGTTGAGGTGTAGACGTTGCACTAGACACATTACTGCTTGGCGGTTTTACCTTTTTAGGAATGAAACCAGCACTGTCTTCATGTCCTTGACGTTTACGTCTGGCACTAGGAGGCAAAGAAGAATCTAAAGCATCACTAGATTCTAAAGACAAGATCTTTTCAGGAGAAATTGTGTACTGCTCGGGCAATTCTTCATCAGTAAACAATCTCGGTTTGGCATTATCTTCAATTTCTTGTTGAATACGCTCATCATCAAGTTTTTGGAAAAGTTCGCGTTCTTCTTCACTTCTAGCAATCATTGAATTGATATCCTCATCATCCAAAACTTTAGTATCGATCTCTTCAACTGGTGCTTGTTTAGACTCTTCGGCTACAAGCAATGTACGCAAAAATGCTTCCTGTTCCTCAGCTGTACTCTTATTATCGAATTTACCAGCTTGAATAACTTTACCGTCAATGTCTAGTTTGCCTTGTGCACGGTCCAAGATATGTTTCTCAATACTGTTCTCAGTAATCAATCTTAAAATAAGCACCTCTTTAGTTTGTCCAATTCTGTGAGCACGATCTTGAGCTTGTAAATCCTGATGGGGATTCCAATCAGTATCGTAGATGATAACAGTATCAGCGGTTTGCAAATTAATACCCAAACCACCAGCACGAGTACTCAACAAAAAGCAGAAATACGGTGAGTCTGGATCGTTGAACTTTTTAAGCAAGTCACTTCTATTTTCAGCTTTGGTCATACCGTCTAAACGCAAGTAGTGGATTCCACGCAATCTCAAGAAGTCTTCCATGATGTCCATAATCTGAGTCATTTGGAAGAACAATAGAGTACGATGACCAGCGGCCTTCAATTTAGGTAAAATTCTATCAAGTAATTCGAATTTACCACTTGTTCTCCACAGCAAATCGTTGTTTTGCGCGCTCGGATTAACTATCTTTTCAACTTCTTCAAACACAAATGGGTGATTGCAAAGCTTTCTTAGTTGCATAACCCTATTACTCAATGTACGAATACCTCCTTGATTTCCTAAAGCGGCATTATTATACCCAAGCAACTGGCGGTACAAATACTTCTGTAAACCACTCATTTTACAAGACACAATACGTTCAATCTTATCAGGAAGATCTTGTTCAACGTCTTTTTTCAATCTACGCAACAAAAACGGTCTCAGCACTTTGTGTAAACGTCTAATAATCAACAGTTTCTCTTCCTCACCTAAATCCATTCTATCTGAGGTGCCTGCTTGTAAAAACGGCGTGTTGAACCACTCTTCGAAACTTTTTACTGAATTGAAAATTTTAGGCAATACGAAGTTCAGCAAAGCCCAAAGTTCGGGCAAGTTGTTTTGCAATGGCGTTCCTGTCAAGATCAATCTGTACTTGGAATGGTAGTGCTGTGCCAAAGTCGAACTCAGTTTCGAGTGGGTGTTCTTCATTCTGTGTCCTTCGTCAATAATCATATGCTCCCATTGAATCTTAGAAAACAATGACTTTTCTTTGATAACGTATTCATAGGTAGTTAAGAGAACCTGGAAATCAACGCTTTTGATCTGGTTTTGGTACAATTTTCTCGTTGTTGGAGGACCTCTATAAACAACCTTTTTCACACTAGGCGCCCAAGTGTCGAACTCAGTATTCCAATTAGTCAATGTACTCAACGGCACTAACACTAAGAACGGACCTCTCACTTTCTTGACTTCAATTAGGTAGGTAATAAGTGCAATTGACTGGATAGTCTTGCCTAAACCCATTTCATCTGCTAAAATACCGTTCAGTTTGTTGTTGTACAAACTAATAAGCCATTGCAAACCTTTTAATTGGCAATCCTTCAGTTTACCACCAACTAAGATCTTAGGTTGTTCAGTAATTGGCTCCTTGATTCTGTGGGCAACTTCATAATAATCAACCTTTTCGCGAAGATCATTGCCTTCACTAGGCTGTGCATTGCTTACACTCTTTTCGTTATTGTTATTATTATTATTACTCTTCCTCTTTACAAGTGCGTTATCACCATTTTCATCTTGCTGGTTTTTAACTGCTTGTGCAAGTCCAGAAAGGAACTTATTAGTTTGTCTTAACAGATGAGTAATACGAGCATCCTTTGTTTGATCAATTAAACGCAAATAAGCCTCTTCATCATTAGCACGAAGCAATTGAAGACGTTCCTTGGCATTCCGTTCGTACCTTTTACGCTCTTCACGATCGACATTCTGATGAACAACTTTAATTGATTCAGCAAGCTGTTTACGTTTCTCCCTTTTTTTCAGCACTAACTCAGACATATCATGTTTATGCGCCATAAGTTTCTCTAATCTTGCATGCTGGCCGATATTCTCGTTTTTACGTCTTTCTAATGCTTGTTCATTAACAAACCGTTCGACAATAGCGGCATCGTGTTGGGTTAAAAACTTCATTCTAGCAAACAAAAGTCTATTGCGTTTATTCACTGAAATATTGTCAAAGTACTGGATTTGAGAAAGCAAGTCGCCACGTACTGCACGTAAATAAGGAGCCAATCTGATTTCAAGAAGTTCAATCTCATCTTTTTTGCTCAATGGTCTAGTACTCAACTCAATGCGTCTTCTTGCCAACTTAAGGATCATCTGAATAGCGCGTTCATGATGCATTTCTTGAGCGCTAACACCAGTAGGAAGCATTGAGGGGATAACCAGCATTTCTTCATGAGTAGTTAAGTCTGCAAACGATTCAAATTTAGGAACGAAAGTTTTAGGATCAACAGAATCGCTGAATCCCAGAGCTGTAAGCATGTCTTTAGACTCGATATTAGCGGTTCCTAAACTGCTTCCTACTGAAGATGTACGGTTGGAGGGGATACTAGGATCCTTAGGGGCACCAGGTACAGGCATAACTCCAGGCATAACACTAGGAGCAGATCCAGGTACCGATCCAGGTACTGACCCCGGAGTTCCAGGAATAGATCCAGGAGGTACTTGACCAGGTACACCACTATGCATTGCACCAGGCACTTGTCCAGGAACTGCATTCATAGGTCCTCCCATACTCATCGCACCCGGAGCAGGTTGGTTTAATCTGCGATTACTACGACCACCAGGAACAACAAAAACAACATCATTAATCTCAGGCTGCAACTGACTATTATCACTCTCTCTTTGTTCTCTTTCCCATTGTTGCTTCTTTATTTGCTTTGCAAGAAGTTCTTTATCCAATTGTTGTTGCATCATCTGCTGATTACGCACTTGATTTCTATGAGTTTCTGACTTTCTAGCTGTTTCTCTAGCGGATTCAGCCATGTTAAGTACTGGTAAATTACGAGTAGCGTTGGGGTTCTCAAATAACGAATCATGGATGGCTTCAGGAATTGATTGTCCTGCTTGAATTGAACGCAGTGCGAATTCTTGGCTGCCTAGAAGTCCGACTTCTGATGGTGTCATTAACGGTGATGTGAAAACAGCGTCCATTGATGATTTTGCGGTAGAGTTTTTACGATCTGCTTTTACTTCAACAGGAATAGGTGTAGGTTGCGTCATAGGCTGTGCCATTGGCTGTATAGGAGTCTGAGGTGGCACTGGTCCTGGTCCTTGCGCCTGTGCCATAGACTGTGCTTTTGCCATAGACTGTGCTTGTGCCATAGACTGTGCCCGTGCCTGTGCCTGTGCTTGTGCCATAGACTGTGCCCGTGCCTGTGCCTGTGCCTGCTGCTGTGGAGTACCGAACTGTCCCTGGCGCGTATTAGGTGGACCCCCACGATTATGCATAGCAGGAGAAGCCATTTGTTGAGGTTGTAAAGGCGGGAAGTCAGGACCAGCAGGTTTCATTGGCTGTTCAAGCATGTTCATGAACTGATCATCTACAGTATGAGTATCATCTCCGAATAAATCGTCACCTAAATTATTCATAAATCCATCGTTTTCATAGGTATCCAAATTCATCCAGTTCAAACTTTCTTTACCGTCGTCATCGTCTGGTTTAGACATGGGCATTGGCATCATTGACATAGAACTGGGTTGTCTTTGTAAAGGATGAGGAGGGTAGTCCTGGTTCAGATCGGGCATCATTGCGATTTGCGGATTAGAAACATTAGAGAATGGAATACGCGGTGGAATGGGACCGTTAGGAGACATAGGACGCATTTGGTTTAAAGGGCCATTAGGGCCGTTGGGTCCACCAGGTCCATTAGGTCCACCAGGTCCATTAGGAATACCATTAAGTCCATTAGGTCCATTGGGCCCAAGAACAGGACCAGAAGGTTGGCCAGGAGGTCCATTAGGTGGTCCATTAGGTGGTCCATTAGGCATTCCTGGTATTCCACCAGAAGGACCAGAAACCATTTGAGGTCCTTGGGTCATTTGTGGAGGCATATGTCTCTGCTGTGGACCCTGTGGACCCTGGGGCCCCATCCTACCTCTCATAACATCAGCACGCATATCAGGCGGGATTCTTCTATTCATCCCCATTTGTGGCGGGAATCTATGATCCTGTGCAAACTGTTGGTCCATTAAATACGGCGACATTGGTGGACCAGATTGCTGAGGCATAGGCACTGGCATTCGACCACGTTGCTGCGGGTTCATCGGATTCCTAGGGCCTCCCATTCCGAAATCCTGTCCCTGATTTAACGGTGGCGACATTTGTGGCGACATACGGTGCTGCATTCCAGGGATCATATTAGGTGATCCCATGTTCACAGTTGAGGGTCTAGGAGGCTGTGTTTGTGGCGTTGCTGCGCGATTTAAAGCAGTCGCATAACTTTCCTTCTGTTTTGCCTGCTCGAAGGCGTTCTGCTGGCGCTGCTGGTTCATTTGACGCGACGCCTGCTGCAGCGTTTGACTTAACGCTCTGAACTCTTCATTTTGTGGTGCAGCGTTGCCTAGCTGCATCCTTAGCTGATTCCAACGCGCGTACATCGCGTGGAACCTGCTATTTCGGTTTCCGTCTGGCATTCCGCTCATTGAAAAATCAAAGTAGGACTAAGAGTGGAATTCGACGGAAATGTTGGTAATGAAAGTTTTGATTATGTAACGAATTAATTTGAACCACCGACTCGTCAGCCCAACCCAACTAAACTAAACTAATGGATGACATGATCATTACGCCATACTCCACACACCTATACGTAAGTGTGGTACTATATAGTTATACAGAAATTATTGAGTCCGTTTTCAGACTTTAGTTGTATTTTATTGATTGATTCGTTGGTCCCATTAGTTTTCTTTAGTAGATAGTATACTAATTTCGCTGTTTTCTTGGTTTTCAATGGTTTAAACCCAACAGATCTGAAAACAAGGTCCATTTGCCTGTCATCGCAGTACCGTGAGTGGTCAACACAAGCTCTAGGCAGAACGAAGAACAAAAGACCTTCGGGGTTGAGACATTGAGAACATTTTATAAGCATTTCGCCTCTTTGAGAGGGGGTGGCCACATAGTTAAGCACTAAAGATAGAGAAATGACATCGAATTGTGAAACTGGCATTGTCATGAAATCCTGTTTTTCTATTAACGGATGCTGGGAATTAAGGTCAATGCGTTTATGAGTTTTAAAAAGTTTGGATTTGGCACAAAAATTGTCTACTTGTAAACACCCAATTTCAAGAAGTGAGCCTTGGTTGGTAGGTGGAAGCCATTCCACAAGGGTTTTGGAACTGTCACCGCCTCTTTGTGATGATTGACCACAGATCGAGGCTTTTTGGTACATACCTAGGCCTCCTAATTTCTCGATTTCTGCTGAAATTTGGGCTAGTTGAGGTTGGTTATTCTCTTTTTGGGCTGTTTGCTGGAGTTTAAGAAGAACGTGGAATTTACGTATTAATTTACGTGCTTTAACGGGTTTTATATTTGGTTTGGGTTTGCCTGTTATTGGGATTTTACGAGCCATGTTACGGTAAACGGGTTGAGCAATGTAGTCTGGTTTGGTTGATTTGACGAAGTACTCTTGAATGCTATATATTTTTCATATAAAAAGTTTGTTCACTATGTTTTTTTACATTTTGTCGTTTAACTATATATACTTGTATGAAATTTGAACTCTACCTGTCATGGGTTTTGCCTGAGTCGTTGAGATGTGTAATCAGGTGAGCGATGTCCGGTTCGAATCCCTGGGTGGTCGTTTAACCCCGTTGGTAACTTCGGTAGTAGTTGTGACTTTAGGAAATAAGTACGGGTCAGGGTAGCAATATCGCAGCCAGCTTATTTGTCAGGGATGGCGGAACGGATGGCATTGCAGTTAGCCGTTGCAATCTCAATAAACGATTGAGGGTTGATACTTTTTGCCAAATTTCAGAGTGGATCTGACAAAGATAAAAATTTCACCTTCATTAGGTTGGAGTTTTCACTCTATTTTTTAAATTATCTTTCCAAGAATTTGGCGCCTATTTTAAATTAAAAACTAAAACTAAAGTTAGGAATAGTAACCTAGATTGCCCTTCTATATAAACAAAAACAGAACTCACTTTGTAAACAAACAAACCACACGTAACCACACATAACCAAATGGGAACTTTAGGCCGAGTTGTGCACTATTCTGTAGACGCTATCTTACTTTCAACCGTTCTAGCCGGCGTGCGCAGATCTTCAGGTCTTAGTTTCAACACTTCTAAAATCGAAGGCGCTGAATTCAGAAACATAATGGCCAAATATCTAGATATTGGTGAATGGATGATGGACACGTCAATCGTGCTTTTGGCTACTAGCAGGTATTTCGAGAGACCCAAGAAAGAATAAAATAAGAAAAAGAAAGAAGAAAATAAGAAAAAGAAAGAAGAAAAAAAGAAATAAAGAAAATTAAAATATACTACTCGTCTGCAGGATCAATTAAGGCGTGTTCCTGTTCAAGCAAGTCGGCTAAACTGCCGTCTTGGCTCATTTGCACAATAATGTCGTGACCACCAACAAACTCTTTATTTACATATAACTGAGGAATTGTAGGCCATTCACTGAACTTTTTGATTCCGTCTCTTAAATCACTGTCCTCTAAAACGTTAAAAGCCGCGAACTTCTCTGGATCAATGCCCTGATAACCTAAAATCTGGATCGTGTTTTTACTAAATCCACAAGCCGGTTCGTCAGGTGTGCCCTTCATAAACAAAACGACGGGTGCAGCGCTGATTGCGTCTTGAATATGATTTCTGATTTCTGTTGATAGGAACCTTGAGAACACAGGTCTTCCTGTTCTAATTGTTTGAAATGCGGCTCTGAACATGTGACAAAGAAAGTGTTACTATGTGGTTTTAAGTTTTAAGTGGCGAGAATACACACGGTAATTGACCGATCGTTGATTTGATAAGGATTTCTTCTCCACTTTATTTCTTATTCATTTCTATTTGATTTAAACATTGAAATTTTGAATACATACACCAGCATAAACATATACATTTACATTCAGTATAACTGGCCAATAATAATTGCATACACGCTGATTGGTAAGCAAAACACTAATTCTTATGGCATCAAACACCGAGGTGACCACATCCTAAAATAAACCTCCCAGCAGTACCAACAGTGGACCTCTATAGGAGGCCCCAACAGTAGAAGTATTCACAGACTGTTTGTACTGCCTATTAAGAACCCCTTGTTTAAAGAACTTGTCACTACTACACCCCTAATTTGCCTAAAACCTACGTATTTACATACCTACATATAAGGCGTTGCGTTATTAACAATTACTTAACCAAAAAGTCTGGCAGGCACTATTCCCAGTAAACATGTGCAAATCTGTGGTAGACACCCGTATTAAACGGAATAACGGGTCACACAATCGCAAAAAACGCCGCTACCGTTCAAATTCCAAAACCGGACAAACCAAACAAACCGACAATAACGAACGGCACAACCAACAACAAAGCTCCCCACCCCAAAAACGTCGTAAACCAGCACCTACCCATGAACTAATTTTTAAAGACTCTCCACCTATAGACCATATTGCACAAGTAGGCCAAGGCACCTACGGCAAAGTTTATAAAGCTGTTGATAAAACAACCAAAAAAATCTACGCAATGAAAAAACTGAGATTAAAAAACGACGACGAATCACAACTACCAGTGACCGTAGCACGTGAAATACAGCTTCTACAAATGCTGAACCATCCTAATATTGTACATCTCGCTGAGATTTATGTAGACCGCCGAGAAATTTATATGTCCTTTGACTACGTGGAAAACGATCTTGCTGGTTTGCTGCTTAATCCATTCTACACATTAACACCAGCGAACGTCAAAAGTATTATACACCAAATTTTGCTCTCTCTCCAATTCTTGCATTCTAAACAAATCATTCACCGGGATATCAAAGGTTCGAATATTCTGATTACTGCTAACGGTGTAGTTAAACTTGCTGATTTCGGGCTGGCAAGGTACTTGAATTTAAGAACCCCTAACCCACGGTATACCAATCGGGTAATTACATTGTGGTACCGGCCACCAGAACTACTACTAGGGTCCGAACAGTACGGTTTTGAAGTAGATATTTGGGGTGTAGGATGTTTACTAGCAGAAATCTTTTTAAAAAGGCCGCTGTTTTGCGGTCGTGATGAGATTTCACAACTACGTTCTATTTATAGCGTTCTTGGAATACCTAGCCCTGAAAAATGGCCTGAACGCACACAACTTCCCTGGAATCTGTTATTTGAAGCGTTGTTTATAGATAAACATTTCAGTAATGATGGGGATTTAAATGAGGTTTTGAAAGATTCGGGTATTTCTCCTCTTTGTTCTGATATAATAAAGGGCATGCTTTCAATGAACCCTAAAAATAGGTTATCTGCTGACAACGCATTAGCTCATGGTTACTTTACTGAGAAACCAAATATGGCTAAACTGCACATTTCTCAAGAGCAAGAATGGCATGACTGGGAGGCCAAGAAACGGCGTAAGGAACTCGATACCCAGAAGTGATCACCACAAGGACCACACACAAATGATACCACACACATAAAACGGGTTGTTATTTTTTGCCCTTGCGAATGTACAATGTATTATTTATGTATCTATACACTTTTAATTAAATTCTCCAAAAAGTTAGCATCTTCATATACTTGTGACCCAATGGCGTTATAGGTCCGCGCATTGTTGAACATCAGGGTTAGGTCAGCAATGAACTCTTCATACTCGAAGTATTTACTCTCGCTGATCTTTTTACGAATCTCAGTTAACGAAATCGGCTTCTTGATGATTTTGTAATAATCAGGGTAGTCGAATTTACTAGGAAGTTCAATGAAAATAGCCGATCTGGATCGTGGTGGATCGTCAGCTACTTGGGTGGATATTAAACTAAGCACATTTTCAGCCTTTTCGTTGATTTCAGCGAGTTCTTCAGGAGTTCTGATCTTTTTAGAACTTGGACTTTTAGGTTTTCTGCCTCTCTTGCCCTTAGATTTGGAGTTACCACCATTGCTACTATTGCTACCATTAGCATTGCTGGTGGCATTACCATTGGTGGAGGCATTATCATCAGAATCAAACTCACTTTCACGTTCATCAGCACCTCCATCAACTTCCTGTTGTTTCAACCATTCCTCATCAGTCAACATATCATCAAAAATAATTCGTTTACGTTCTCTACGGCTGCCAAGTTCTTCCTTTTTAGGAGGACGGAACTTCGTACTCAAGTCCTCCTTATAAATATCCGGCAGTTCCTCTTCAGAAAACAGTCTAGGGTGTCCGATTTTAGCATCAGCAATCTCACGTTCTTCATCCATCTTTTTAAACAGCTCGATTTCCGACTCGCTTCTGGCCAAAATTTGGTTGAGTTCATCCTCATCAAGATCTTCTTCCTCTTGATCTTTATGTTCACGACGAGCCTCTTCAGCTTCCATAAGATTACGCAAAAACGCTTCTTGTTCCTCGTTTGTACTCTTGTTATCGAATTTACCAGCCTGGATAACTTTACCATCGATTTCAAGCTTATGAACAGCACGTTCTAAAATCGCTTCCTCAATAGATCTTTGGGTAATCAACCTGAAAATACGCACTTCCTTGGTTTGACCAATTCTGTGAGCACGATCTTGAGCTTGTAAATCTTGAAAAGGATTCCAATCAGTGTCGTAAATGATAACAGTGTCCGCGGTTTGCAAATTTAGACCTAAACCACCAGCACGTGTACTCAACAAAAAGCAGAAATAAGGCGAGCTAGGATCATTGAACAGTTTAAGCTTCTCAGAACGTTCATCAGCCTTTGTACTACCATCTAAACGCAAGTACTGGATACCTCTGGTACGCAAATAGTCTTCCATGATATCCATGATATGGGTCATTTGGAAGAAAATCAACACCCTGTGATTACTACGACCAAACTTTGGCAAGATTCTATCCAACAACTCGAATTTACCGCCGGTTCTCCACAGTAAATCATAGTGTATCTGCTTAGGATCAAGAACTCGTTCAACTTCCTGGAACACAAACGGGTGGTTACAGATTTTACGCAGCTGCATGATCTTGTTGTTCAAACTACGCATACCCGAAGAGTTCGATTTACCATCAGAGCCAGGAGCGTCACCAGTATAGATAACATTATACTTCAACATCTGGTCATAAAGAACTTGTTGTAAAGCACTCATCTTACACTTAATGACTCGCTCAATCTTATCAGGAAGATCTTTTTCAACATCCTTCTTCAATCTACGCAACAAGAACGGTCTTAACACTTTGTGTAAACGTCTAATAATCAACAACGCTTCCTCTTCAGTAAGTTCCATCTTGTCTTGAGTACCAGTATTAGCAAACGGCGTGTTAAACCACTCGTCAAACGTCTTTTGAGAGTTGAAAATCTTAGGCAAAACGAAATTAAGCAATGCCCAAAGCTCAGGCAGGTTGTTTTGCAAAGGAGTACCTGTCAAAATCAATCTGTGTTTAGAGAAGTAATGATTCACCAACGTTGAACTCAACTTAGAATTGGAATTCTTCATTCTGTGACCCTCATCAATGATCATATGCTGCCATCTGATTTTAGAAAGCAAAGGTTTGTCCTTGATAATATACTCATAGGTGGTTAACAAAACTTGGAAGTTCCCACTACGGATAACTGCTTGCTGAGCTTTACGAGCATTTGGAGGACCCTTATAAACAACTTTACGAACATCAGGCGCCCATTTATCCAGTTCAACTGTCCAATTAGTGATTGTACTCAAAGGCACAATGATCAAAAACGGACCTGTCCAGTGCTTCTTTTCAATCAAGTAAGTAATAAGTGAAATTGACTGGATGGTTTTACCTAAACCCATTTCATCTGCTAATATACCATTCAAGTTGTTGTTCACTAATGACACCATCCATTCCATACCTTTCAATTGGTACTCCTTCAATTTACCGCCAACTAACAACGACGCTTGTTCAGTAACTGGCTCCTTGATTCTATGAGCAACTTCATAATAATCGATCTTTTCTAACTCTTCCTCTGATTGTTGCTGCACAGGACCGCCAGCCTCAGCTTGTTGTACTAACACAGCCTCACTCAAACTAGAAAGGAACTGGTTAGTTTGTTTCAACAAGTGCGTAATACGAGTGTCCTTAGTTTGATCCAAAAGTTTAATGTACGCTTCCTCATCATTAGAACGCAAAGCTTGTAATCTCTGTTTAGCAGTGCGTTCGGCGCGTTTAGACTCTTCACGCTCGATGTGTGAATGGTACTGCACAATTTGTTTAACAAGATTGGCTTTACGCTGTTTGTGCTGATCAGCGTGGTTATTGAACTCTTCAGCTCGGTGTAAAGCGGCCTTGATGAGCTCAATTTGAGAATGACGGGCGTGTCTCTCGCGCTCGTTGTTTTGACGACTAGCAATATCCTTTGTGAGTTCGATTTCTTGGTTGACGCTCAGTTTAATACGTTTATTAGTGCTTCTTAACAGCTGACTCTGGCCTAAAATAGAATCTTCTGAACTGGCAGCTATATGGTAAACAATATGTTGACGCATACTCTTTTGTTTCATAAGCAAACGAAGTTCTTTAAGTTCTAAAACGGCCTCCATCTTTAAGTCGTCGAAATAAGGAGGAAAATCGTCAGGTGCATAAAGTGTTGCATCAGACGCGTCAAAAGTGCCTAAATTGCTAGAAAATCTTTCTAATTCAATAATTCTTTGCGCTATTCTGTTTCTTAAAACAACTTCCGGCACTTCCACTTGACGAGGGAAGAGTTTAGCGATTTTAGAATCGAGATCGCGCCCTTCGATTTTAGGTTCGCTAGATGGCGGTGTACGGTCCCCTGAGGCATTATAAAGCTCTTTGGCAATGTTGCTCGGGATATCTAAACCTCTAGAAAGAAGTTTAAGCGCGATCAACTGCGGTTTAAGGTCCTTGTTTTCGTGTTCATTAGTACTGGAAACGATGGTGTTCACTTCTTTCATTCTGGACTCGTAATCGCGCTGCTGACTCGCAAGCTGTTTTAACATTGATGTCAAATGGTACATTTCAGGATTTATCGCGTTAGGTTCGATATTCTGCTTGTTTAACGCGTTCCACCGCATCAGTAAAAGCGCGAGTTGATCCCGCGTTTTGGGGGGGTCTATATGAGTTATAACATTATCGACACCCATTTATTCGATAGCAATAAAAAACAGTAGGGATTTGGGATAGCTTGGGTTGAGGTGAAACCTGTTTTTTGTTGACAACTAAGGTGTTCTGAAATCGAGTGGTGAAACTGAAAATGTGATGACAAATAAATTTAATGATAAATGGGTAAGGGCGTCCACATCACAATACATTTATGCGGAAGGTGGAGGAATGAGGGTGACAAGAAATGTTAGGTTCCTATATATTTTATATGTACTTACATTATATGTACTCATTGTGTATGTATACTGGTACATGTGTACTGTGTATGTATACTGTGACATGTGGTGTATACTGTGTATATTTTATGTAATTCTAATAGTAATCCACATATATGCCACCAAGACCACGGAAACCACAAACACCAGAAGAAGCGCTGAGTAGAGCACTTTCTAAAACATTAAGACACGCAGCTAAACAAGAAGGAATTCCTCAAGATTCTCAAGGTTGGTGTTTGATCTCAGATCTGCTTGCTCACCGAAAATTTACTTCCTTAAATGCGAGTTTAGAAAGAATTTTTGACGTTGTAAGCAAAGACTCTAAAGGCAGGTACGAACTTTCTGCTGACAAAACCAAAATCAGAGCTGTTCAAGGCCACAGTGTAAATGTAGACGTTGGGCTTACACCCTTACTAACACCAGAAGATCTCCCTACAATTATTGTTCACGGCACTTATTTCAATGTTTTGGACTCAATTAAACAAAATGGATTGAACAAAATGACACGATTGCATATTCATTTAGCACAACAACTTCCCGAAAAAAACCATCCAAACAAAAATGTGGTCAGCGGAATGAGAAATGGCTCTGAAGTACTTGTTTATATTGATGGGCCTAAAGCTTTAGCTAATGGCGTTAAGTTTTATAGGTCAACAAACAACGCTATTTTGAGTCCAGGAATCAACGGTGTTATACCTCCTGAGTATTTCAGTAAAATAACAAATCGTAATGGGGATGTATTATAATATATAATGTTGATTTTATTTACAGAAAAATCTGTGGCTTTCTTGCTTTTTTCTTTTATTTGTTATTAAACAATGTAAACTGCATATGCATATAACCCTTACCTGGTAAATAAAGACCCCAATATAGATAAACAGTACTTAAATAGTTGAAATTCATAGGTTCAAGATACTTGAAATCGGTATTTTCTAGTGGAAATTTCAAACAAGTGTAGATTCCACTTGATTCAAGCTGGTTTTATTTAATTGTTTTTGTTGTCTATGCGTTTGTTTGTTTCTACTTTCCTTATTTGGATACATATTGCTTAAGTAACCGTACCGTGCATTGTTTACATTGTTTACTAACAATAATATTATATATAACACCATCGCGCTCTTGAAACATCCAGTGAGACGTCAACGCTGGTTTTTTTTCCCGAAACACAAGACACAAAACAAGTAAAAGGAAAAAAAAACTTCACTTTGTAACATCATACCATCAATAATCCAGTAATGGCATCGCTTTTCCGTACACCAGTACGCAATAATAATAATGTTGACCGCCGTGAACGGCCTCTAGAACTACTAGACGACAACAGACAACAACAACAACAAATGGAAGCTAACAAACCGAAAGCTCCTAACCCTCCAGCTGGCATGGAAAACGACCCCAATGAAAAACGTCGTAAAAAAACCAAGCCCAGCTCTCTATGCATGACCCCCCCCTCCCTTATCTTTGATAAGAGTGGTAAACAATACAACCGCGGGTTGTGTATTGGTGAAGGAGGCTTCGCAAGATGCTTCCAAATTGACGACGGTGATGGAGAGATCTACGCAGCTAAAACATTGGCTAAAGCTGCTCTCACTAGCGAGAAAAACAGATCTAAACTCATCACTGAAATTAAGTACCACAGGGCTATGAAACATCCGAACATCGTCAATTTCATCGACTGTTTCGAGGACAACACCAACGTCTACATTCTTTTGGAGATGTGCGCCAACCAGAGCTTGTCTGATATGGTCAGTCGTCGTCGTCGTCTTACTGAAGTCGAGACACGATACTACTTCGTGCAGCTGCTCGGTGCTATCTCTTACATGCATTCTCGTGGAATCATCCACCGTGATCTCAAGCTCGGAAACATCTTCCTTGATAAGAACATGGATTTGAAGGTTGGAGATTTCGGTTTAGCTGCCCGAATTGACCCTGTTCATAGACCCCGGCGGTACACTGTGTGTGGAACTCCTAACTATATCTCCCCGGAGGTTTTGTTGCGACCACACAGCCATGACGGTCACACTGATATGTGGGCCATTGGTATCATTCTGTACACAATGCTGGTGGGGCGTCCTCCTTTCCAGAAGCCTGAAGTTGACGACATTTATAAGAGCATCAAAAAGCATGTGAGATCATTTCCTCCTCCTCCTTCGCAATCTCTGGCTGAAAACCACAGAAACGTCAGCCCTGAGGCTAAGGATCTTATCACTCAGTTACTGCACCCGAACCCTTGGGAGAGACCCACAATTGAGCAGTGCTTGAACCACCCTTGGCTCCAGAATGGCACTTTCATCGAGTCAATCCCGGCAACTGCTTTCAGCATGGTTTCTTACTATTCTCCCCTCATGGGCGACTCTAAACGCAACTTGGAAAATGCTATTGAACGTGCTGGTTTGGGTCCTAATGGAGCTGCCTTAGTGCCTGATAGAATTGTTGATAGCGTTAACCAAGCAGAGATGATGAATACAAACAGCAAGCATATTTTGCCTCCGTCTATTTCTCCTCCTTCTACTAAGGACAAGTATAAACCGGTGCTTGTGGATTCTCCTAATGGCGGTAATCAGGGGAACAAGGTTGCAATCTACGACTCACCTATTGTTGGTGAGGGTAAATTCCGTAAACAAAAGGCAGTTTCTGATTCTCCAATGGCTGTTCGTAGCAGTAATCACCACAATGTCAACGCCAACATGAACATGCACATCGATACCAATACCAATACCAATACCAATGGCAATACCAATAACAATGGCAACCTTGCTACCCGTGCGTTCACATCTCGTTCTACTAGAGTCGCTCCAGTTGCCGCACGTACGTCTACCAACGCCCCTAAACCTTTTGAAACCCAAAGAACCACTGGACTCCCTGCCTCGTTATCAAGACCAACTAATACTAGCGGCCCGTTTTTACACAGACCCAGTTCTGCTAAATCTGTGAACGTCCAAGCTTTCTTAAAAAGATCGTTGAAACTTACTTTGGAACGTATTCGTTATAATTTGAGCAACTACGAATCTCTTGTACGTTCTGGTTTGATGGTCATGTCTGATGATAAGATGCCTAAATCGGTTCCCAGCCCTATTTTTGTTACTAGATGGGCTGATTTCGACGATAACTGGGGCATGTCCTACTGTTTGAGTGACGGCAGTGTTGGTGTGTTGTTTAGAGATAGAACCAGCATGCGTATGGATCCTGTTTTTAACACATTCGCCTACTACGAAAGCTCCTCAGTTCCTGGATTGTTAACCGAGCACAAAACAACGGCTCATACTGTTGATAGCCGTAAGAAGAAGATGGATATTTTGCAATATGTTCGCAGATACATGGACCGTGTTTTAGGACACGCCATTGAACCCGTTCGTACAAACCACGATATTTCCAGTGGTCCCATTGTCCAGTACATCACTAAGAGAGACGGCTATATCATGTTCGTTCTTACAAACGGAACGATTCAGTTCAACTTCTCTGACCACTGTAAAATTTCCGTCTTTGATGGTGGAGAAAGTGTGTGTGCTATCACTTGCAGCAGATTCTACTTCTGCTGGAAGTTAGAAGATGTCTTGAGTATCAATTATAAAAACAAGGGATACTTCGGAAACGTCGATTTTGTTGAAAAGCTCCGCATTGTTGAACAGGAGTGTCGTGCTTTTGTTAACGTCAAATAAGCATGGTCATGGTCATTTTTTTAATAAAGCACATTCATACACCCAATCTTTGACGACTCTCTATTTATGTATATTAAACGATGTAATAAATAATTGATCCATATTATAATATCCATTCTATAATAACTACAAAGGGACTAATGTTAAGCTATGTAGTAGTTTACTTATTTAGTGTGTTTATGCCCTGCGGCCAAAGACTCTTAATCTCTTGACACCGCCGTCAGGGACAATTACTAATCTGACATGTGTGTAAGCATTAGAAGAGTCCACAACGAACTCGTGCTCGGTATCTGCCATTGTTTTGCTTTTGGGAACAATTGTTTCCCAATCAGATTCTGTCAAAGTCGGGGCTTTTTCGTTAGTTGTTTTAGCACCTTGTATATAAACAGATTGTGGGAAATTGCCTCTGAAAAAGGCAGTATCCACAACTAATCGGTGGATCAATGTAGAAGCACCTAATTTCACAATGGCCCAGTCCACGTGACCACTGACCCGACTACGACTGGTTTCCCAGCCATCGCTCATATCAATACCTCTACCAGGAAGCAAAAGGTTATCAGCACTACTGAAATGTTGATCTGACACGGCAATTGTAGTTCCTCCATTAGAAATAGCTGCCATATCAATGATCTCTTCTTTGCTTTGGGGGAACACAGGTACGGGTTCTCCAAATACCCTAAACCTAGCAATGCCACCGTCAGGGTACATATGTAATTTGACGTGGGTGTAATGGGTTTCAGTTAAACCTTTTTCTCTAAGGAAATAGTGTGGTTGAGAAGCAAAACATTCTTGTTTATTGATCACAGGCGACCATGTTTGACCATGATCATTAGATCCTTCTACAGAAATAAAGGGAGCATGATTACCGTTGAAAAAGGTAGTGTCTACTTCCACACCAATAATTTTACTACTGTTCACACCTAATTTTATAACCACCCAATCAGAATCTTCAGGGTTATGTCTGCGGGTCTCCCAACCGTCATACCAACGTCCAGAGGGCACGAATCGCACCTCACAAACAGGTGGGTTAGGATTAATGAGATTAGAGGCCTCAGCGAAGAACTCGTCGCTGCACCCGACTACTTCGGCACCTAAAGCTTTACTACTTACACAAGTATAGTGTGCCACAGCAGTACTAAAAGATTCTTTGCTTGTTCTTACTGCTGACATTTTTGTTTGCTTTGTTTTCTATAAAATTGGCTTTAGTGGTTAGCACCTTTATATATACACGTTATGTATGTAATCCCTATAGGTTGGGTGGGTTATGCATGCATGACTGGCTATCTAATCTATTGGGAATGCACGTAAATCAAGCGTTAACTATGGAAGATTACTTAATACTTCCTTGCACCGCGGGAACCCAAAAAAATAATATCAACCTATAAGCAGCCAATAACAACCAAATGAGTGAAAAGGCAGTCCCCGCGTGGAAGAAATTAGGTCTTAAACAGAACAGAAGTCAGAAATCCGGATCGAATAATGCATACGATCCTATAAAAGAAGGTCTTAAAAGATCAAGAGAATCAGAAGAAACTAAAAGTACTAAACCCCCTAAAAAGCAGAAAGTGAAAAAATCTGAAAAGCCAGCACCAACACACGAATTAGACCAATTGGCTTATTTGAGACAGTATACGGAATCTAAAGATACATGGAAGTTTTCCAAACAAAAACAGAACTGGGTACTAAAACATATGTATACTGACCAAATACCTGCCAAATACGAGGAAGTGCTTGTTAATTACATTATTGGATTACAAGGATCTGCTAAAAACTGGGCGTTAGAAGAGAGCCAGGAAACAGTTAAAAAATGGAACGAGTTCATGAAAGAAGATGCTTTAAAGAAAGCTGAAGAAAAAGAAACTGAAAAAGAAACTGAAAAAGAAACTGAAAAAGAAACTGAAAAAGAAACTGAAAAAGAAACTGAAAAAGAAACTGAAAAAGAAACTGAAAAAGAAAAAGAAGAGAATACAGAAGACACTAAAGATAAAGATACTAAGGAAGATACTAAAAAGGACACTAAAGAAGGAGAACCTAATCAAGGCAAAAAGAAGAAGAGTAAACCCCAACCACAGAAAAAAGAAACGAAACCACAAATTCCTACTGACAAATTAGCTAAAAGGGCACAAACAATTGTCGAGAAAATTACTGGTGAAAAACCAGCTTTAGAACTTTTAGATACTATATAAAGTAGAGAGTAAAAAGTAACGTTTTTTTTATTAATTTTTAAACTGAGCAGTAAAACTAAGACTCAAAAAGTTTTACCGAACATAATAGCATCCACGGGCTCTTCATATCCCTTTAAATTAGCAACACCAGGAACACGGCCGATCCTGTCAAATCCCAAAGAATCCCAGATTTTCACGGAAGCAACATTAGTTACAAAAACCAAGTTAAACACACTGTATTTGTAACCCAATTTCTTGCCCCATTTCAAATATGTGGTCCCTAATGCCTTACCTACTCCTAACCCTCTGCTCTTGGGACTTACCAAGAAACCGGCATTGCTCACATGTGAACATCTGCCGATGTAGTTAGGCTTGACGTAGTATGTACCAAGTAATTCTTGATTAGGTTCTAATTTGTTCTGTTCTCCAGAAACCATAATAGCACAGAATTTAGACATCCAGTAGTTTTTGAAATCGTCATAACCGAAAAAATCGAGGTGTGGATACGTCCTGCCCTCCTCGATAATGTCATTGAAAAGGTTCTGCATTTGAGTGACAATTTCTTTGGGAACTTCGTTCATAGACTGACCAGGAACGAAGAATACAGTAGATTTAGATCCGTTTCTAAGGGTGGCTATTTCAGACTCCATTTGGAATTGTATTCTGTATGGACGTTGTGCTTTCGTTGATCTGCACGTGTTATATATAGTAGGGCTGGGTTTATGCAGACCCGAGCTAGCTGTTGTTACAAGTACTGAACTGGGGAGAAACGATTACAAATTATGTATGTATGGAACAGCGGCTAGGGTCGAGTCAAGTACTGCGTCGGGTCTTTAACGGTGCTCACATTTGTGTACTGAATGACTAAAATAGTTTTTTCTTCATCATTCAATAAAGCGGTATAAGAATAACTAAACCAAAATTTAAATAATGAATGTTGGTACAATTCTGAACCGCGAGAAGAAAGATCTTACGTTTGAGTCCGTTGCTTAGAAAATGAGCAATGTGATATAGAAAGGAGATTATATTAAAAAGTACATAATTTCATATATATCCATAGACTGATATAGTTTAATCACTAACAGCATGTTCAGCAGCGTCTAAAGCAACCTTGAACCTCTGAATCAGATCATCGGTTTCTTCTAATCCAATACTAAGTCTCACTAAATGAGTGTCTAAACCACAAGTGTTCACATAATCCAACTCTGCATAATGAGCGATAATTGTATAAGGACACCCTAAAGTAAAGTTAGTACCCAAAGAAGGTCCCTTAGCAATAAACAAAGTATCAAAAAACGCTATTGCTGCCTCAGGTTCATAAAACACCACAGATAACAATCCACCGTATCCACCATCAGGGTACTTAATAGCATCATAATTGCCTCTAGAAGGTGAACATTTCGGGTAGTTAACATCCTTGATCATTTTTCTGGAACTGGTTTCACGGTAATTAAGCAACGAGTTCACAATTGCTTCGGCATTATGATTAATTCTTTGATTTCTAGCAAAGAAATCACGAGAATTGCGTTCTAAATAAATCGCATCTTCAGCCCATAAAGCGTCAACAAACTGTTTTTCTAAAACCTGTTTCAAACTATGGTAAAAAGGAGAGTTCGGGTTCAAAACCAGATCACCAGCCATGACATTACAATCACCACTAAACAGTTTTGTTAAACTAGACACACAGATGTCAGCATAGCTAATACAATCGACATTAGCCATATTACCAACGGTATCATCAATAACCAATAAGAACTTGTACTTCAACGCCAGTTCATGGAGTTTAATGATATTAGGAGTGTTCAACAACGGATTAGACGGCACTTCACAGAACACACAAGAAATATTGATCTCACCCTTTTCAAGTTGGGCTTCTAATTTGACTAAATCGCCATCATCGTCGCCAAACGGAAAAAAGTGGGCGCCAGGACCCCATTTCTGTAAGATTTTAAGAGTGTCCGTATAAGGGAACCCAAAACACACTGCCTTTAAATCCTTTTCATCTGAGTTTTGGACCTCGCGAATAGCACGGTACGAATTGAAAATTGCAGCCATACCAGTTGGGTACAAATAAACATCCTCAGCATTAATGTGGACACGGTTTCTCCTATTGACCTCATCGCTGATCCGCGTTTTAAGAGCCGGTTTAGCCTTATCAGCTAACGAAGTCGAAAGGTACCTCCCAAACCGCTCCTCAATAAAAATTTCCTGTGGGTGTGTAACAGCAATCGACGGATCTTCCTCGGCCTGGATCGGAAAAGAGTCTAAAGCAGGGATTTTGTTCTGCTGCTCTTGGAGTTTTTCATAAAAATACTGAGCCTTACGACTAGAAATTCCCTCGCCAGTATGCTGCCAGTACTGCTTAGCAACACTGAACAAATCAGCAGGAAAAAACGTCACATAAATGTGGACATCAAGACTGTTTTGAGATTTAGGACAAGATAAATTAAGAACGCGAACAGAAGCGTTAGGGTGTCTGATTTGAATGAACTCACGACATCTGCGAGCAGCGTCGTTAGTAGAGAAAATCATAGCTCGCTCGCCATCTCGTTTGTACTGAGACTCGATTTCATTAACGAGTTCTTCGATTTTATAATGGATTTTGAAACGGGGGTAGCCGCATTTCATTTTGTTGGCAATTGCGGGATCGCCTTCCTCGTAGGAAACATTAGCGCTCCATGTGGGGAGAGATACACTTACTGAGTGTACAGCATTTTCAGGAATACTCACACAGGGGTCAACGGGGGGGTTGTTTAAAGAAGCCATTTAATATATGGGGGTTAGTTTAATATGGCAGGTTTGTTCAGTGTTTTTGTTTCACCTTATGTTATTTTTGTGTTGTGTGGTTATGAAATTTCACTGATTTCTGTTCAGTTTAGTTTAGTTTCAGTATTCACAAATCGGCCGTTAAGGGTTCTGCTGATAAGCACGTTAGAGTGCGTTAAGAGTCAAATGACAAATAACAAATAACAAATAACGCAATGGTTATGTAATCAATTTAGATTGGGTCAGGTTAGTTGGGTTGAGTGCGTTGAGTGTGTTTATGAATGTCGTAATTACATATGAGCTGTCGTCATTCTAATAGACCCATACCGAAGATTCTAGACTGTTAGATTTGATTTTGTGTACCGAAGGTTCTAATGCCACCTATTAAAAATTCTAGTTCTAAAACAACAATAACAATTAAATCTAATAGTAATGCTAGATCTATTAAACCACAATTATTTAACGGGCTATACTTTTTTTTCTACCCGAATTTGAAGATAGATAAATTAAACGCTTTTAAAGCAAAACTATGTGCTGCTAACGGTGCAATTATTCAAACTTCTCCTGATTCTAATACTACACATATAATCATTGCGGGTAATGCGTACAACAATGAACTTGTTAAATTAATAGAACCAATTGGTTGTAGAACTGTGGTTTCTAATGAGTGGTGTAGTGAGTGTATAGAACGTAAGGAATTGGTTGATGCGGGGGGGTATTTGATAAGTCCTCCGGGGGCAGTGACTTCATCTGATCCAGTGGCAGGGCCAGTACAAGTACAAGAACAAGTACAAGAACAAGTACAAGAACAAGAACAAGAACAAGTGCCTGAACATGTGTCTTCATCTACAACCGATAATGACTCTAAAAAACATGAAATTTTAGAAACGTTCGCTAGTGTCTACGGAATTGGAAAGTATAAAGCAATTAAACTGTACCACCAAGGGTTTCGAACATTACAGGGAATTAGAAACTTTGTGGGTATTAATGGTAGAGTATGGATAGATCATTATACGGATTTCACTACAAGGATTCCTCGTAAGGAAGTTGAACAGCATTTTAAAGAGGTTGAAAATTTGGCATTAAGTATAGATAGTGATCTGCATTTAGAATGTATGGGATCTTACCGCCGGGGGAAGGATAATTGTGGAGATATTGATATTATACTAACGAAGAGAGATGCTGAAAGCAGTGAATTAGAACGGTGTTTTAGAGTGCTGCTTTATAAAATGGAGAATTCTAAATTGGCATTGTATACTTTCAGTAAGGGGAGTAATAAATGGTTGGGAGCTACCCAAGTTAATGGGTGCTGGAGACGTATGGATGTTCTTGTTGTTCCATGGAAGGAAATCGGGGCTGCGAGGTTGTACTATACTGGCAGCGGCGAGTTTAATAGAGAAATGAGAATAAGAGCTATACAGAGGGGGATGAGACTAAATCATATGGGGTTATATGAACTACTAGATGGTGAAAACAAGATGAAGTTGGTGGAGAGTTTTAGTGAAGAAAGGATATTTGCTTTGCTAGAGTACCCATGGATCGATCCGTCATTAAGAGTAGCAAAGCATACTAGAGATCCCAGCGAGCACGAGAATTGAAAAACATACTGTTGATTGCATTTTAATACCGAGAAAAACTTCAACTATCTATCAAACTTACGTTACTTTGAAGCCTCGTTCATACATACATAAAAAGGTTTTATAATTTATATATTAAATGAGCAGAGAGATACTGGACCGACTAACTAATTTATTTGCTAGCAAGGGCAGTAACACCAGGGAGCTCCTTACCCTCGAGAAGCTCAAGAGAGGCACCACCACCAGTAGAAACGTGAGTGATCTCGTCAGTAAGACCGTACTTCTTGATGACAGTAGCAGTGTCACCACCACCGACAATAGTGGTAGTGTGGTGCTGGGTAGCAAGAGAGACGGAAGCAGCAACGGCGTAAGAGCCCTTGGAGAAGGCGTCGAACTCGAAGACACCTGGGGGACCGTTCCAGACAATAGTCTTGGACTCACCGATGGCCTGGCCGAATCTACGGGCAGAGACCTGACCGCAGTCAAGACCCATCCATCCGTCAGGGATGCCTCTCTTGTCGTCAGCGTAACCAACCTCGGCATCAGGAGCGAACTTGTTAGCAGTAGTGAAGTCAGTAGGGAAGATAAGCTCGACGTTATGCTTCTTGGCGTTCTCAACGATTTCGGGGGCAATCTTGGCACCCTCAGCGTCGAAGAGAGAGTCACCGATGGGCATACCCTCGATCACCTTCTTGAAGGTGAAGGCCATACCACCACCGATGATAAGCTTGTCAACCTTGGGGATGAGGTTGTTGATGAGCTGAATCTTGTCAGCAACCTTGGCACCACCGAGGATAGCAAGGAAAGGTCTCTCAGGGTTCTCAAGAGCCTTGGCGAACTCAGCGAGCTCCTTGCCCATGAGGAAACCAGCGGCACGCTCGGGAACCTCAACACCGACCATGGAAGAGTGGGCACGGTGAGCGGTACCGAAGGCGTCGTTGATGTAGACATCACCGAGCTTGGAAAGAGAAGCACGGAAAGCCTCAACAGCCTTGGGGTCAGCCTTCTCCTTCTTGCCGTCAGCGTTCTTCTTGGAGCCCTCCTCCTCAATGTGGTAACGAAGGTTCTCAAGAAGGAAGACGGAGCCAGCCTTGGGGTCAGCAGTGGCCTTCTCAACCTCAGCACCGACACAGTCGTTCAAGAAGGTGACAGGGCGGTCAAGAAGCTTGGCAAGCTCCTCAGAGACGGGCTTGAGAGAGTACTTCTCAACACGCTCGCCGTTCGGACGACCAAGGTGAGACATGAGGACGACACTCTTGGCACCGTTGTCAAGAGCGTACTTGATGGTGGGGAGGGCAGCGACGATACGCTGGTTGTTGGTGATTCTAGTACCATCAAGAGGGACGTTGAAGTCGACACGAATGAGGACACGCTTGTTCTTAAGGTCAAGATCCTTGATTTGCAACTTAGAAGAAAGAGACATTACTGATCAATAAATTTATGCTAGAGAGTATGAGGAGGGGTAAGCCGTATTATATATCTGATCCCAACGGCGAAGGCTAGGGTTTATGACACCGGTATCTTAGGGTTAGGTTATGGGTTGGGGCTGGGCTGCTTCTATGTGATTCGTAGTAGGAGGGGTCCCGCGCCGAAAATACACGACCGATTACGATGGCGTTCTGGTTCTTCCGTAAAAAAGACCCTGACTATGAGAATGTATTGCCAAAATTAGCAAAAGAAATTAAAGCCCATAAAGCGGCCCTTCTGAGGGCCAAGTACGCGCATCGCCGTTGGCCTTTCATGTTCCTTCTTGGTTCTTCGGTAGTTTATATAGTAGTATTAGCGCTATTTATTGGCCGTCTCAATCGAAGCCCCAGCTCTATTGCATTTTTAGGACTAGGCCCATTTTTTATTTGGATCACCCGCAATCTGATCACGAGATTTACCCTGTGGAGACAAACGCACGTTCAAAACAAATTAGACAGCGTTGTTGAGAAGCGTCACCAACTAGTTGAGGCCTTTAAAGAGAAGACGAATTTTGAAAAAATCCAGAAATTAGTAGACGAGGATTATAATGACGAAACAAGCACCCAAAGCGGTACCCAGAATGGCACCCAGAATGGTACCCAAACAACACCCTCAAATGAGCCCACATCTCAAGATCCACAACCCCAGAATGTGTCCATTAATTTGCCGAGTAACCAGCCCGGTTTAATCAATCAATTAAACCGTCCTGACTTGCGCTATGAACCTGTTAGTGTATACAAATCTTCATGGGTGGATCGTTTAATTGACCTCATTATCGGCGAAAACGAAAACAGCCCCGCTAATAGACAAGCATTAATCTGTAAAAATTGCCATGTACACAATGGGTTAGCACCGTTCGGTCAATCCGCAGACGAGGTTCAATATATTTGTCCCTTCTGTGGAACCAAAAACAATCCTAAAAAAGAGGAAATTGAAGAGCCGAAACAAACTTTTGAATTACCCGAACCCGAACCTGTCAAAATGGAATCTGGAGATGAAAATGAAGATGATGAACATAAAAATGAAAAGGAAAGTGATATTTAAATTTGTTGAATTGAGGTTTCTATTCTAAATTGCTAATGATCTATACTAGCTTAGATTAATGGCATCATTATCTGATCCATTAGCCGATACTTTAGCATTAGTACATAATAATAATAATAATTTCTATTCTATTGTCATTTGCACGTTTCGGCTTGGTAACAGGGTGGCATTATAAACAAAGTGACGTAATTGATTAACAATGTTCTATTTGAGAAAAAAAGGAACCACGTGGAAGCTACGGAATAAATCACAAAGGGGTATCTGCGAGTTACTTTCTGTTTTAAATTACGTCAAAAAATGTGAGGAATTATTTCCGCGATTTTCTTTACTGTTAAGTGACCTTCATCTCTACTTAGATTATACAAAGAAGACCATTGCCTTCTTTACATGCATGCATGGGAGGGCACATGTATATTTGGTTTGTCAGCATGCGAGAATCTGATTCGCCAGTAACGTGTCTGACGTCATTAATCAAGGGTTAAATAACCACACAACCACGCGTTGGCTTAACGTTATTATGTATAGAACCGTGGTTATGTAATTAAACGATCTGAGTAATCATTGTAAGTGTTTACGTCTTCGCCTATGTCTCTCTATATTTGCCTGAGAGATTGAGAAATCTAATAGATTGAGGGGGAAAAGTAAATAGATAAGATGATTGAGATTCGAAAATATAAATGGTTTTAAAGTGGTTAATTAAATAGCTAAGTAATGTGTAAAACAGAGTATTAAATAGATTTTATTTGGGGTCACTAACACTCTCTAGTGGTTTAGTTTACATACACGGCAATTGAGATCCGGAATTGCAGGAGTTTAAACCCCGTTTAAGAATTTGCTGGGGGTTCCCGCTCCCTTTCTTAGTGAGTTTTTCGTGTTTGTTTTTTTTTGTTTTTTTGGAAAGAAATGCACTTTTCAGGCACTATTCTAATAAATTAATTCAGTCGTCAGCGTTTTCTAAGAAGAAGTAGTTACCATTAGTCTTCTGTTCCTGATCCATTTGAGAACCCAATTTATTGATTCTAGGACGGAAAGAAGTAGGATCACGACGGAAAGTCACACCCAAGTTCTTCAAGAATCTGTTACAACCAGTAGGCAATGCCTCAGGAGCATTAGCATGAGCATCAACACCAGGCTCACCCTCGAACACAATAACACGATCTGCCAAATAGGTAGCCATAATGAAATCGTGCTCTACAACGAAAGCCGTCTTTTTAGCATGCATAATGAATCTGCGGATAACCTTAGAGCAAATAACACGCTGCTCGGAATCCAAGTAAGCACTAGGCTCATCAATGACGTAGATATCAGCAGGAACACCCAAAGTCATAACTATAGCCACTCTCTGTAACTCACCACCAGACAAATGCTGGACCTCCTGATCGATAATATCGTCAATACGTAAAGGCTTGCAAACATCAGACTGAAATTGAGGGTGCAAGAAAGACGCTCTGATCTTTTTAAAGAACAATTGACGAACAGTACCCTTGAATTTCGGTGCGATCTTCTGAGGTTTCATAGAAACGCTCATTTGAGGCATCTTAGTACCACCATCAGGAGCAATTGCACCCGCTAACATACGGCAGAAAGTAGTCTTACCAGTACCGTTCTCACCCATCATAACGATGATCTCAGAGTTAGTGAAGTCACCAGACTGCATAGAGATCTTGAAATCGCCCATAGTCTTAGACATTGTAGGGTATTTAAACGATCTCTCACGGTCAGCAGTAACATCATCCTGAGCCTCAATAAGTCTGAACTGTAAACTATCAGCACGGAAACGCATGTTCTCTGTAGGGATGTTACCATCTAAGAACATGTTAATACCCTCACGAACAGATGCAGGCAAAGAAACGACACCGTAAACTGAAGGGATACCATAAAGGATATTAATGTAGTCAGACAAGTAATCCAAAACGGAAAGATCGTGTTCTACACAGATCACATAATTGTCGTTGTTGACAACTGATCTAATCACATTGGCCGCGTGTAAACGCTGTTTAACGTCCAAATACGAACTGGGCTCATCAAACATATATACATCAGCCTTCTGAGCAGCAGCCATACCAATAGCGAAACGCTGCAATTCACCACCACTAAGCTGAGCAACTTCACGCTGACCTAATTTTTCAAGCTGTAAAGTGTCAAGGATGTCGTCAAAGGCCTCTTGACGGGTAGTAGGAGATTCCTTAGTGAGAAGCTGACCAACTTTGTTCTTTTCACCCTTAATAGCACGCGGAATATTATCAACATACTGAGGCTTGACAATGGACTTCAGTTTGTTGTCTAAGAACCGCTGGAAGTAGTTCTGCAATTCGGAACCTCTATAATGAATCAAAAGCTCCTGCCAAGTAGGAGGATTGTCGAATCTACCCAAGTTAGGCATCTGCTTACCGGCCAAAATTTTCAAAGCAGTACTCTTACCAATACCGTTACTTCCCACTAAACCAAGAACCTGGCCCGGTCTAGGCATGGGCAGTCTATGAAGCTTGAAGGAGTTAGCAGAAAAACGCATGGAAACCTCGGATTCCAAATTCGTGGGGAGGTTAATAATAGTAATAGCGTCGAAGGGACATTTCTTGACGCAGATACCGCAACCAATACACAAAGTTTCACTGATGTATGCAATTTCAGACTCGGAGGTTACCTCAATACACTGCTTTCCGGTTTTAACAACGGGACACGATCTTCTGCATTCTTGTTTGCATCTTCTAGGACGACATTTGTCGGCACTAACAATGGCGATACGAGTGGATTTATCGGCTGAACTGGACATTAACTGTTGTTTATTACCACTGTTGTGTATGCTTAAGTATAAAAAATTTTGTAATATAATCGGTGTGTCACATGATTGAGTAAATATGAGTTGTTTTATTGGTCAGTTTAAGTGTACGGTTATGGGGGTACATAACATGTAAAATGGAGAGTTGTTATTGGATAGTAAATAATTTAAATTAATGGGTGAAATGAAGAGACAGATGAGATAGAGGTGGACGTTGTATGTAGAGTGTGCGTTATGACTACTGAGTGATTGTGTATGCTAATTAACGCACACATAGACATGTTCACTTACGTACACAGTGCATACTTCATAGAATTGTGATATTTCCTATTAAAATTTAATTTATCTACATATACGTATTTATCTACATCTATATCCATTTGTACATTTATTCCTCTCGTATTTGTGAATAACGCGTTTACATAATTATCTATGGGTGGGTGGTTATTTTTGCCCATAGGGTAACTGCCCTGCCATCGGCAGAAACGATTATTCCTAAAGTATATTTTAGCCGGCGAAGATAATCTAAGTTTAATGAGCGTAAACACGTTCAGAAAATGCCATATTTACAATATATATACTAAATGTATATGTTTATACAATTCTGTTTGAAAATAAGAGTTAGAGCTGTTGAGGAAGGTGGATATATGTCAAGTACCGATTTGAAGTACATAAACCCCTAACCTTGGAGATATGTCTACAATTGTGAAAAGCTACGAAACAACAGGCGTTGAGGAAAAGTAAATAGTGTATATATATGCTAGTATTTATTCCGGTGAATTCCTAAAAAAACAATCTGACAGATGTCCATTTAGGACAAATTTACACAAGCTGCTGATTATTTCCCTTTACGCATGTATATGCAAGTGTTATCTACCCCCTTACCCTGCATATAACTCTATTTAAACCCGTATCTGTTCACAATTGAACCCCGCAACAAACAAGCTAAGATGACTTCTAATTGTGAATTACCTGAATCCAAATCCTTTGACTACTACCTCAGTCAAGGCGCACTCCGCCGTAAACCTAACATCTTCAAACTGTTCTATAAATACGAACAGATCCCTAACGTCTACCAATTGTCTGCCGGCTTGCCTAATAAATCGCTTTTCCCCGTAGACCAGATTGTAGTTAACGCCTTTAACTCTGAATTCCTTTCCAACAAAACATCCCCCAGTCGTATTCTAAGCCCTAGCCATGAACAAATAGCTAGTGCATTACAATACGGCCAAGCAAGCGGCACACCAGAAATGGCTCAATGGATTAACGAATACGTCCAGGAAACAATTAAATGCCCATATAAAGAAGGCTTTCGTACGATGATCAGCTGTGGAACTACCGACGCGTGGAACAAGATCCTACAAGTATTGACTAATGAATGGCATGAACAGAGTCCTCACCAGTTAAGAGAAGGTTTAATTGTTGAAGAGTTCACATACTCATTAGCAGCTGAAGCCGCTAGAGTCAGAGGTTTGCATACAACCTCTACACCCATGGACGACCAAGGGATCTTGCCTCAAGCTTTGGATGATATCCTTTCTAAATGGGACTATTCAAAAGGCAAACGACCACACATTTTATATACCGTGTCTATTGGTCAAAACCCCACCGGAGCAACTGCCGGTTTACCCCGTCGCAAAGAAATTTACAAAGTATGTCAAAAATACGACATCCTTATTGTTGAGGATGAGCCCTACTACTTCCTTCAATTCGACAATAAAAAAGAACCCTGCTATTTAAACATTGACTTAGACGGCAGAGTCATCAGATTAGACACGTTTTCGAAATCTTTTGCTCCTGGTGCTCGATTAGGATGGATCACTGCCCAGCCTAGAATCATCCAGCATTTATTCAATATTGCTGAAGAAGCCACTCAACAACCCTCCGGTTTCACGCAACTTGTTGTTTACGAAACTCTTCGTGAATGGGGAATTGAAGGTTGGAACAAGTGGCTCAATTCGTTGTGTTTAGAGTACCAAGAAAGACGTGATCTTATGGTGAACACCTTGAACCCGTATAAAAAAATCAACGGGTCAATTGTCCTTGATTTCAAGTCGCCAGATGCAGGAATGTTTGTATGGATCAAAGTGAGATTTGAAACTCACAATTTATACAATAAATTTACAGAAACCGAACTGGCAAGAGCGTTTTGGACGTTTAACGCTACGCACGAACAGCCAGTATTAATAACTCCAGGGTACTTTTTCGCGCCGTCATTAGTAGATGCTGATCACATGGCTTCGTATATTAGACTGTCGTTTGCGCCATCTGAAAAGTGTAATCTCATTCGTGAAGCCGAGGGATTCGGAAGGAATACTTTTGATTTCTGGAAGATCACCGATGAGAAGATCATGGCTGATCTGAATGCTAACTTTCCTAACTAACCACATCTATATACACATGAATATCTGAATGCAGAAATATAAATATACACACACAACTAAATACGTATACTCGTCGAATTGACTGTGCTTATCTCGTTCATTATGCAATATCATGATTTATGATAACTATATACATAACCCTCCGCCCTATCTACCTAACCCAACAAACCCACAACCCTAACTCCCTCATTAGATACATATAAAAGCACCACATCCCACCTCCGTGGAACCACACCCACAAACTAAATGCAATTCTCCGAGCACTTGCGTCGTAGATCGCCCCTTGAAATGGCCATTATGGCCTTCATATTTATCGGCCTTCTCTCGTTTATTTACACACTTCTTCCCGACGCCAGCTCTCCAATTATCACGAACTTCTGCCCTCAAAGCCCGCAGATTTTCTCCAACCCGAAATTCGACAACAGCTCGAAGTTCTTTAGTTTCGATTACTCGAATAAATCGCTGGAATCTTTCCAAGGAGCTATTCGCATTCCTACAGTCAGTTACGACGATATGAATATGGACCCTAAACTCGACGAAAGGTTCCAAATTTTTTATAAACTCCACGAGTATTTCGAACAACAATTCCCGCTTACTTTTAAACATGTTGAGAAAGTCAACGAAATCGGGTTACTGTACACAATTCAAGGATCCAATCCTGATTTAAAGCCTGTAGTTCTTATGTCCCATCAAGATGTAGTCCCGGTTGCTGAATCTAGTCTTGATTTATGGGACTACCCACCATTTGAAGCTCATTTTGACGGCGAGTTTATTTACGGTCGTGGCACTTCAGACACTAAAAACAGTCTTGTGTCGATTTTAGAAGCTACTGAGGACTTGCTTAGCCAACAATGGGTTCCTGAACGCACACTCATTCTCTCGTTTGGTTTTGATGAGGAGATTTCCGGTTTCCGTGGCGCTGCTAGTTTATCTAATGTGATCTATGAAAGGTATGGTAAGAACGGTGTTGAACTTATTATTGATGAAGGCACTGGACTGACATCTACTGACGGTATTCGTTTAGCTTCAGTTACTGTTGCTGAAAAGGGATACGTCGATCTTAGTATCACTTTGCAAACCCCAGGTGGTCATTCTTCTGTTCCTCCTGACCATACTTCTATTGGTATTATGAGCAAGTTAATAACAATTCTGGAAAACCACCCGTTTACTGCTCAGTTAAGTGATACTAATCCGACTTTGGACTATTTCAGGTGCATTGCTGAACACTCGCCTACTCTCGACGATAAGTCTAAACGCACAATTTTAGACATTGATGCGGGGAATAACCGTCAAAAGTTTGTTGATTTCTTAAGCGACATTAAGGAATTGAAATATTTGGTTCGTACTTCTCAAGCTGCTGATGTTATTCAGGGTGGTGTTAAAGTCAACGCTTTACCTGAACAAGTCGAATTAAAAATTAACCACAGAATCAATATTGATTCTAGTGTTGGTGCTATCAGAGAGAGATTAGAGAACTTTGTTATTGCTTTGGCCAATGAGTTCAATCTTGGATTAGTATCTGAAGGCGAAACTTTGATTGAGCCTACTAAGAATGGTTACTTTAGTGTTAATGCAATCCGTCCTTTGGAACCGTCTCCGATTTCCCCGACTAGTGGTTTGCCTTGGGATCTCATTTCTGGAACCACCCAAAATGTTTATCTTAATCTGCCATCTGGAAACGATGAGGATCTAATTATCGCTCCGTTTTTGTTCCCTGCAAACACTGACACGAGACACTACTGGTCTTTAACCAGAGCGATTTATAGGTATAATCCGATTCTGAGTGAAGATGGGTTGGATATTCATACTGTTAATGAAAGACTGAGGTTTAGAAGCCATTTGTTCTCTGTTGCTTGGTACTATGAGTTTATTTTGAACTCTACTTTGAAACCTAAGTCTGAAACTGAACGTCAACTGGGGGGGAATTAAAGTTACTTCTACATATTAGATGTAATTAAGGTCTCCTCGTTACTCTTTTCGTTCTGTGGTGGTTCTGTGGTGATTCATTAAAGTTATTATTATGAAGTCTATCTGGACAGCTGTCGTCGATACGTGATCGTTTCAGTAACTGTTTACAATGGTATCTGAGAAGAACCATGCGTTCATTTCAGGTATATATACCACACCGTTGTCTTATTGTTCATTATCATTCTCGTCACTGATCATCAATAAATGGTTTCGTTCAAGAACATCTTCTTTGGTTTACTCACAACAGTCTACGCTGCCCCCCCCCCCGCCAGCCCCGAAGACCAACTTCAAACCTTCGCTACTAGAGACGCACCTGGTTATGAAATGTCCGGTACTTCTCCCGCAGCATTAGGTATTGATAAAGTAAACCAAACCTCCGGTTACCTTCAAACCCCTACCGGTGACAAACTGTTCTACTACTTCTTCGAATCAAGAAGCAACCCCAGTAAAGATCCCGTTCTTATTTGGTTAAACGGTGGACCTGGATGCTCATCTCTTCAAGCTGTGTTATTCGAGAACGGTCCTTCATCTCTTAAACAAGGCCAGTTAACTAACAACACTGAGTCCTGGAACAACCATGCCAATGTTCTTTATATTGACAACCCTGCTCAAGTCGGGTTCTCTCAAGGCAAGAAAATCACTACAACCCCCGAAGCTGCTGAGGATTTCAAGAACGCTTTGATTGTCTTCTTTTCTAAGTACCCTCAGTTCAAAGACAACGGTCTTTACGTCTCTGGTGAGTCTTACGCTGGTCGTTACATCCCTGTTTTCGCTAAAGCAGTTAATGATGATCCTAGATCTATTGTTAAAGTAAAGAGTGTTCTTATTGGCAACGGTTTAGTCGATCCTATTGCCGAGTACGAGTCTTACTACCCTATGCTTTGTGGACAAGGCGGCTACCCTTCCCCCCTAACTGAAGGCCAGTGTAACACAATTCAAGAAAACACTCCTAAATGTCTTTCCCACTTGAAATCCTGTATGAGTGAAGGAGGCATGGGATGCACTCTTGCTGCTCTTTCTTGTTCGACAATTTCCAAACAGTTCTCTCATTTGAACCCCTATGATATCAGATCTAGAGGTTGTGAAGACAGCGGAACTCATCTTTGTTACCCTGAAATGGACGACATCCAGAAATACTTCAACCAACCAAACGTTCAATCTGCTTTGGGTGTTCCTGCTGGTACTAAATACCAGATCTGTAATAACAAAATGAACGCCGATTTCTATAAATCTCACGATCCTTATAGTCCTACTTTCAAGATCGTTGGCGATCTTCTTGACAGCGGAGTCTCTGTTTTAGCGTTTAATGGTGATGCCGATATTATCTTGAACTGGATTGGAACTTCTATGTGGACTCGTAATTTGAACTGGCACGGAAAGAACGAGTTCGCTGAGGCTGCTGAGTCTCCTGTTTCTTGGAAACCTAAGAACAACGAACAGAGCGGTACTGTCACTAATGCCGGCAACTTTACTTTCCTTCGTGTTCACGGTGCTGGACATATGGTTCCTCATGACCAGCCTGAAGTCGCTAGTTATATGATCGATTCTTGGTTGAACGGTGATCTCAAATTCAATAAGAAGTTCTAGTGAAATCATGATGATGACATTAACCTGCAAATATAAATTGTAACAATATAAATTGTAATTCACTGTACTGCACCACTACATTTCTGCACTGCGTGCGTACCGCTAAAGATGTGTCTGTGTTATATATTTAAGAACAGTTTTAAGTAACCCACAAAAACCAACTTCAGTGGTGGAAAAGTCTAATTGGGTTCTCAATATAAACCAAGTTAAAACTGTTAGCGGCATCTAAAACCTGTTTGTCCTGAACACTGCCTAAAGGCGCATAGATATACTTAACACCGGAATTCTCAGCTCTGTAAACGTTATCGCTGAAAGGGAAGAAAGCATCGGAAGCCAATGCAACATCTTTCAATTCAGCTAACCATCCATCACGCTCCTCTTCAGTCAACAATTCAGGAACAGTTGCGAATTTAGATTCGAAATCTTCACGCTGAGATCCTTCACTAGGAACCTGGTTAGTAACGTACAAATCAATAGCATTGCTCTTGTCTGCACGTTTAGTACCGGGAGCCCACTTAAGACCCAAAACTTTAGGATGGAATCTAAGCCACCAGTTATTAGCCTTGTCTCCAGCAAGTCTAGTACAGTGAATTCTAGACTGCTGACCAGCACCTAACCCAACAGTCATACCATTCTTAGCGTAACATACTGAGTTACTTTGGGTGTATTTAATCGCAATTGTAGCAACAGTTAAGTCAATAATAGCCTGATCAGGAAGATTTTTGTTTTCAGAAACGATTTCCTTAAAAGAGTCTCTGTTAAAAACGGCATCATTGCGTCTTTGTTCAAGAGTAATACCGAAGACCTGGCGGTGTTCGATGTTATTAGGTTGGTAATTAGGATCCATTTGAAGGATACAGTACTTACCAGCCTTCTTCTTTTTCAAAAGATCAAGAGCTTCATTACTGAAACTAGGAGCGATGATACCGTCACTGACTTCACGGCTGATAATGGCAGCAGTAGCCAAATCGACTTCCTCGCTAACAGCAATGAAGTCACCAAATGACGACATACGGTCAGCACCTCGTGCACGAGCGTAGGCACAAGCTAAAGGAGTAAGCTCATGTTTCAAATCGTGGACGTGGTAAACCTGTTTTTCAACATCAGAAAGCGGAAGTCCAACAGCAGCACCGGCAGGGCTCACGTGCTTGAAACTAGCAGCAGCAGGTAAACCTAAACTTTGGCTGAGTTCGCGAACTAATTGCCAGGAATTAAGGCCGTCTAAAAGGTTGATATAACCAGGAGATCCACTTAGGATCTTGAAGGGCAAGTTACCGTGGGTGACATAAGCCTGTGCAGGACGTTGGTGAGGATTAGCACCGTAACGAAGAGTCAATTGAGCGCTTTCTTCAGCGTACTGCTTTCTAAAGAAGTCAGAAATTGCAGCGTCGTACTCAGCTGTTTGTTCAAAAGCTTTAAGAGCCAATCTTTGCTTAGTAAGATCAGAGATAGCACCGTTATCTAACTCGTTCAAAAAGGCAGCGTAATCACTCGGATCGCTGAGAATTGTGACTCTCTTGTGATTCTTAGCAGCAGCTCTTAGAAGTGTGACACCGCCAATGTCGATTTCTTCAACTGCTTCAGGAATTGTGACGTTGATCTTGGCAACGGTTTCCTGGAAGGGGTAGAGATTACACACAACGTAGTCGACTTTGTCGATGTGGTTAGCCTCTAAATCTTTCTCGTCAGAGGCTAAATCGCGAGCGAGAATTCCGCCGTGTACAGCGGGGTGCAAAGTTTTGACACGACCACCAAGCATCTCGGGGGCGTTGGTAATGGCGCTTACATCCTCAACGGGGAAGCCAGCTTCTCTGATCATGCGGGCAGTGCCTCCAGATGCTAAGATACGCACTTCGTTGCGGGCAAGGCCTTTAGCAAGGTCGAGTAAACCAGTCTTATCGTAAACGGAAATAATCGCAGTCTTCATGGTGTTGGGGTGATTAGCTAATTGTGTCAATGTTAGTCATTCGTTATCACCCCACCACGCCCCGCACCACTCCACATGTGCAAGTACCCCACCTTGCAGTACCCACGTGCTACACATTTGTCACATTTGTTGATACAATATGCTCAAATCAACCTTCCCATTCAATTGATAACACATGATTGATAAGACGCCTGCGCACTTGTCACATTCTAATACATTAGAGGAGTATCCTACATATATATTTATGTAAATTAAGCACATGCTTAGTGACGGTAACGCCAGAGAGAAAGAGTGTTCTGTCTCTTCCAGGTGTGACGACGGCCGGCATGAGTGTTGTGGAAGCCGTGGCCCTTGTTAATACCTCTGGATTTCTTACCAGTAGAGGTGAGAGCACGGTTCTCACGGTGCTTGTGAACAGCCTTGGCAATCCAGTTAATACGGGGATCACGTCTGATAGCACCGTGGTTAGGATCGACAAGAATAACCTCGAAGTATTTGTGAGCAGAGTCCTCGTTAACCCAGTAAGAGTTGAGGACACGCAAGTTACCGCAACGACGGCCAGCCTTCTCCTCGGCAATGGCACGGTGAGTACGCTGGTTCTTGAGCTGGGCAATACCCATGTTAGTGGGCTTACCGTAGGTGGCACCTTTGTGAGCCTGGCGCTTGCGGCCACCACGACGGACACGGACACGGTAGATAACGTAACCCTGCTTGGCTTTGTATCCTAAACGGCGTGCCTTATCGGGACGAGAGGGACGGCTAGCTCTGTGAATAGCGGCGAGCTGACGGTACTCCCAGCAGCGGACACGGAGAATGTAACGGAGGACATCAGACTGCTTGTTCTTGGAGATCTCTTCTAAATATTTGTAGGCACCCATTTTTGTGTGGAAAGAGGATGAATAGCTTGTGTACGTAAGTGAGTATCTGAGACTCGCGTGGAAATTTTGTCTATTATATAATTAGACTGAAAAATCACCTAACAAAATTATGAAATAAGCTGAAAAAAATTTCACCTTAATAGCTGGGAGAAACACCTTAACTGTGCGAACCTGATTACTAATAACAAGCTCGGTTATGAAATCAGAAAACATGCCCTAACGATTACGTACTGGTTTAGGAGCGCCTTTCTTATTAAGACATGTCTACACATACATACATACACTACCAATAATGTCTGAACCAGACTGGACTAAAGTAGACGCCGCATTAGATTTTCTTAAAAGCATAGACATAGTCGAATTAGCCTTTAGCATTGTAGAAGAGTCAGCACAAAAAGGCCCTAAAGAGGCGTATAATGTAGCCGGAAAAGCCCGTTTCCAGCTTGCTAAATTACGAAGTCATCATGAATATTTACAGGAAACTATATGCAGAGACGATATAGAAACAATTAAAGCATCAATTACACAATTAGAAAACCAAATAAACCAGAAACGAGCAATAGCAGGGCAGTCATTTGATATGGATGTGGATTCCTCCTAAAATATAGTATAGTTCAGATCAATACATATTTAGTGTATATAGTTCATTTAGTTTACTGTGTGTTTACTGTGTGTGTGGTGTGTTGACTCAGTGACTAAGAAACGAAATATCTACCTTAGAATTACTAATTTTCCAAACCAAGATGAGTGAAGAGAGACACAGCAGTAAATTAGCCACAACCGTGCACAAAATCATTAATCAAGCCGTTTCAAAAGTCCAGAACTTCACTAAAGACCATGAACTTGTGAATCCTGGCACTACAGACCTTATCAACAAAGAAGTAGGCAGAGACGTTCTTCTAACCCCCTTCTTTTTCACTGGTTTAAAAGCTGACGTTTCTAAATCGTTTTCTCTTACTCCCATTTTCCAGGTCAGCCATGCTTTAAGCATTGGCAACCCGATCACCCCCCCCTACGCCTTTGCAGCTGCGTTCGCAAGTAACAATTTCATGTTACAAGGCAATATCGAGAGCGATATGTCGCTTAGTGGTAGAGCACAGCAGACCTGGAGCTCTAATCAAGTAAGCCGTCTTCAGTTCCAGATGACCCCCCAGCAGCCGACCGCAATTGTACAGTTAGAGCACGAAATCACACTTCCTCTTGCGTCTATTACTTTACGTGCTTTAAACCCCTCAATCAGCACTGGCCAGCTTACTGGCATGTACACAGCCTCAATCTTGCAAAGTATCACTAAGAATTTGAGTTTAGGCAGTGAAGGATTATACACAATCCCTCCCACTACTGGTGTACCCTCTGATTTGGCTATGTCGTACTTTTTGAGGTACGCTACCCCTCATTCTATTCTCAGTATTGCTACTAGAGCAACTGGCAGCACTACTTTGTCGTTTTATAAAAAAATCGCTGAAAAAGTCAGCGCTGGTTTAGAGACTGAAGTTGGACCTAACCCTAATGCACTGCTTATGGGTCAGGAAAACTCCCTTGACGCATCTACGTCATTAGGCGTTAAGTACGAGTTCCGCCAGAGTGTGTTCCGTGGTCAAATTGACAGCAAGGGTAAAGTAAGCATGCTTGTTGAAAAACAGGTGCTTCCCATTCTCGCATTGAGTTTCGCTGGCGAGATCGATCAGTTCAATAAAACTTCTAAGGCTGGTATGGGTATCCAGTTAGAAGCTGGTGCTGAAGAGGTGTTTGAGCAGCAGCAGCAGATCCTTCAGGCCCAGGCCCAGGCTCAGGCCCAAGCTGGAAAATAAAATGAAAGTACCACTTAAAACACAAAAAATAAAACTAAAATAATGATGTAGTATACTAGTAGACGTTGCAAAATACATTTAGTTAGTGCGATATGTTAGTATAATTTCAATGCGTCCAAGGTTAGGGTTATGTAGGGAATACCCACCGATTACTAATGTCAAACATCTCAAGCAGCGGTACCACGAGAACCTCAATTAATTGTCGACATTTTAGCAGTAGTTTTATGCAAATTATAGTCAAGATCATCAACTCTATCACCCATAATCTCAATTCTCTTGTTTTGAGTCCCGACTTCCTCATTGATCTTCAAACTCAACCCCTTCAATCTCTTTGCAGCATCACTAATCCCCTCTAAATTCTGTGCAAGCTCGTCTTCGAGTTCCTCGTCTTCACTATCAGCTTCAAATTGGTACATTTTACGTTCAGGATTGTCTCTGTTCATACGAGATTGGATACGTAATGTCTGGTCCATGTACCCATCACCAGTTTGGTTTAGTCCAGCATTGACTCTTTGTGCACTTTCACGTTGCTGTTCAGCCAAGTACTGCTGTTCCATCTCATCATACGCCTTCTGACTCTTTAGTTTCTGCTCTTTTAATTGAGCACGACGACGAGAATTAAAAGGATTTGAAACATTAGGAATGAAAATAGATCTGTTCAATCTGCGCAACTCATCAGCGTTTTCGTCAGCAACTCTGCTTTGAACGCTTCCTAACTGAACGGTTTTAGCGCTGTTTCCTAATCTCTCGCCTTGGTCACCGAGCATTCCGAGTGTATTACGGCCTGAAGTTTCGGTTTCACTAGCTATTTGTAATGCTCTGCGTGTTGACTCGACACTTTCTTGCTTGGTTTGGCGGATTTCGCGTTTCACATACTCGACATCTTCGTCTTCGCTGTCTTCGAAAAGCTGCTGTTTAGAGTTTTGGTAGTCGTAGGTGCCGGCGTTGTTGTTAGCACCCACGGCAAGATCATCAGGAGACGCTTCCCTGACGAATTGAGAAGGCAGAGCGTTCAATTCATCAACAGGATCTAAATCAGCCTGGTTTAAATCCTGTCCTAACTCGTTTTCAGGGTTGAAATTATTGATCTGATCACGTTGTTGTTCATGCAATTTAAACGGGTCTTCAGAAGTAACTTGTCCCTGGAAATCGTCACGAGTGTGATTGAGTTCGTCGAATTCTTCGTCTAAACTGTCTAAACGTGTTGGAGCCTCGCCGAATAACGCTTTACGTGCTTCAGCAGTGCTTGCGGTGCTGGCAGTACTGTCGTTAGTTTGTGTACGACGAAGAGGCGCAGGTCGGGATTGGGACTGCGATTGAGACTCACTGTTCTGTGATTGAAGGTATGGATTGTCTCCTGCGTACTGTGTGTTAGCGTAGGGGTTGCCTTTAGGCTGTGAAACAGCGTACGGGTTCTTCGGGTTAGCTGAACCTGGAGGAGGAGGTCCACCGCCACCGTAGATATTACGCTGCTGCCAAGAAAACGTTTTGTCAGCCTCGGCAATACGCCCGCCTTCGGGTGTGATGATGTTAGTTCGGTTTTTCTGGGCGACGTCTTTAGCAATCTCGCCGAATTGGCTGAATTTAGCGGGTTCGTGGCCTTCAAACATAGGAACGTTATGTTTAGCGAGGCTTTTCTTGACTTTTTTGTCATTGTGCTCTTTAGGAGCGAATTTCATGAACTTGTTGCGCAGCATTGGAGAGTGTGTAACCAGTAGTTGGTGTAGTTTGTGTGGTGCGGCTAATGGGTATAGCTAATGAGATTGAGATTAGGAATGTGATTACATAACTATGCAGGTTTATTAAACACGTGATTATGAAACAAATAAACATCCATTCTACTACTATACCTGCTAGTAGTACACCTTCTTCTAGTACTAGAAGCGGCACCCACGCTTGATGAAATTTGTAGCCCTAGTAAGTGGAGGTAAAGACTCATGTTTTAATATAATGCACTGCATTAAAGCAGGCCATGAACTTGTAGGAATGATCAATTTCAGACCTAAATCTACACGACCAGAAGAGATCGATAGTTATATGTTCCAAACAGTTGGTTTCCGATGTGTTGAGTACATTTCAGAACTTTCTAAAGTGCCACTTTTCACTGCGGAAATAAGTGAAAACGAGGATCTTGTAATTGATGAGATGGCATTGATGTTTTCTAATGTTAAAAAACAATTAAATTATGAAGGCATAAGTGCTGGTGCAATTGGGTCTAGTTACCAACAAAGCCGAGTAGACAAGGCTTGTCAAATGGCAAAGGTGGTTCCACTGACGTATTTATGGTTACGTGATCAATGTGAGCTACTTGATGAAATCGTTAATTCAAATTTAGACGCTAGAGTAATCAAAGTAGCTGGTATGGGACTTAACAAACACCATTTGGGTAAATCTTTGAAAGAATTACAACCTGAATTATTGAATTTACATCATGAGTTTGGTTTACATCCGTGTGGAGAAGGAGGTGAATATGAAACTATGGTGTTAGACGCTCCATTTTTCCACCATGAAAAATTACAGTTCACAAGTACTGAGATTGTTCAGCATTCTCAAGACGATGTTTACTATTTGAAATTCGATGTCAAAAGGGTTAGCAGACCAGATTTTAGTTCTCAATTGAGCCCTCCTACACTTGAAATTCCACTTAATGACAAGCGTTTAAGAACAGTGAGCAATGGGTTTAAACCGAATTATAAGTTTGAAGTTCGAGAGGGGGTTCATAATGGACTTGTACTGGACAATACGGGCGAGGTTTCATGTTCACAGCCTTGTATATCCATTAGGAATTCTGGTAGTGGTAGTGGTGGTGGTGTTGGTGGTGCTGGGATATCCACCATATGCAACCCCAACCCTGACACCGCACAGAAGACAGTTGACGTCAACGGTTTAAACTACGTTATTATGCCCTGTAATAACGCCCAAGCACAAACCAGTTACGGAATCACCTACCTTTCAAATATAAAAGGAATCAATCCATCCAATTTAGAAATTCCTGAATCAGTAGAAAACGAAGCAAGGTTAGGGCTTTTCCACGCTTACCGGATTCTGAATTTTATTCATGAATCACCTACGAACTGGAAATTCAGACTCGCAATTGTAATTATAAGTTCCAACATGTATACGCAATTAGTACGTGAATTATGGAACGAAATTTCTAATTTGCCGTTGATTATTATTGAACAATTACCTGAAGATACTAATGAGTACCATATACAGTGGGTGTTTCAAGCCGTTGATCAAAGATATTTCAAATATTTCATTCCTGAAATCGAAGACGAAGATTTCTACTCTGATACACCAGAACTTTATTTGAGTACAAACGGGTATGAAATACGTACTGGATTTGAGACTCTAAAAATAGAAACCACAATTAATTCAGACTCGAAACTTGTTTTGACTAATCAAGAATGTGGAGATTTTAGTGCTTATATGTTTAAGTGTAAACAAGCAGCGATCGGAGACGTGATGACAGATTGCATTAGTGTTTCGTGGTGACGACATAACATTTTTTTTAGTAATACATAAATCGGGACCACATCCACACCATTCTTACTGTATCCACAACCACACCCACATCGAATAATTTAAATATTAAAAACATACGAAAATGGACGGATACAAAATCAAAGGATTAGGCGATTTAGACCAGACTTACGACGGATCTCAGCTTCGTATTTGTATTGTCCACGCCCGTTGGAACGCCACAATCATCGAAGCGCTTATCAAAGGCGCTATCAACCGCATGCTTGAACTCGGCGTTAAACAAGAGAACATCGATATTATCAGTGTTCCCGGAAGCTACGAACTTCCCTACGGCGTTTTCCAAGCCTCTGAGTCTCAATCCGCTAAATATGATGCTTACATTGCTATTGGTACTCTTATTAAAGGCAGTACAATGCACTTCGAGTACATCTGCGAGCACTCAACTCGTAAACTCATGGATCTGCAGTTCGAGCTCAGAAAACCGATTATTTTCGGTATTCTCACTTGTCTTACTGAAGATCAGGCACTTCTTCGTTGCGGTTTGAAACCCGGAATGCACAACCACGGCTGTGATTGGGGAGCCGCTGCTGTTGAAATGGGCATTAAGAATCGCAGTGTTAAGCAGTAAACCAGTGGTATGCAGCGGTTTACTCTCCACGTTTCTTTCCCATTCTTTGTGACATTCTCAATGCGTCACGTCGTCGTTTCTTTAGATCTTGTTTAAAAGCACTGCGATTTGTAAAAAAAGCGGATTCCCATTCTTCCAAATTGAAATGTCCGTTGAGTTTGGCGAATTGAGATTGTGAGTTTAAAAACGGCGATTCTTTATGTGTGAAGAATAGCGGTTTTGTGGGAGGCAGTGTGGCCGTTGTGTCTGTGGGTGTGTCTGTCATGTGTGTGCCTGTCATGTTTACATCTGCGCCTGTACCTGCGGCACCCGCGCCTACGGCTTGGGCACCAGGCTGAATGTCCGGCTGATCAGCAAACAATGTAAACGGCCTGTCAACCTTGAAAACAGACTTCAAATCGGCACTCTCACTCTCTCCACCCCTTGGAACAACCTCGATTTCATCATCTGAGTATGTATTTTCCAGTAAATTAGCCGTTTGTTTAAACTCCTCGAAATCGCTATCACTCAAGTACGCCGTTTTGTCGATTTTTTCAGCGATTTCACGCGCCTTAGCATGCTCATCATTCAACTGAGCGTTGATTTCCACTGCCTTGCCCTCTGAATCACGCCATTCACCGTCATTGAACTCATAAGTCAGCCTTTCAATTGGTCTCTTTTCGATCCCCCATAACTTCTTTTTTAATTGCCGTGGCTTTTTCAATTTGTTGTTTATTAAAACTCTAAAAGTAGGCTGAAATCTCGGGTTGAAATTGTTCTTTAGTTCTCCATTATAAACATCTACTTGTCTAGGAGGACACTTTACCCGCTTTAACTGTGTTTCATTAAACGGTTTTGGCGTGCTAAGTCTACTCAAATCAGGCCAATAAGCTGGTTTAGCAATATCAATTTCGAGTTTTGACTGTTTAAAAACAGTGTTGTTCAATCTGTGTTTAAGAGTTTTGAACTCGTCTAAACTGATATCCATATCGACGTACGCGAAGTGGAAATCCGCACACATTTTACGATGCAGTTCCACTTTAGAATTGCGGTGGCCGAACCGGTCCAGCATTCTTTCAAGGTCATCTTTGCTGGACGCTAAGCTGTCGCTGATTTTTCCAATGTGGATGCGCATGACTAAGAATTGAATTTGTGAGAAATATAAATTAGTAAGTACATACGTACACATAATATATACAGGTATATGATGTATACATATAGGATACATAATGCATTGATATATGATAAGTACGTAGATGTGTAGGTGTAGGTGTAGGTACGGCACACGTAGGCACCTATGCGTACCTGTCTACTAACTCCACTAACCCCTGCTGTATTAACCGCTGCACGTCCGATTTCCGCACATAAAACTGTGAATTTTTACTCAAATCAAACACTCCGTACTCAGTTTGGATCTCACCCGCGGTTTTCAAACACCGCACCTCTACATAAATATCTCTCGGTGGATCCAACGAACCAGTTAGATCAATTTCGTCAAAAACTTCTTTAACATCCACTAGTAACTCTCCGAATTGTCTAATATACTGCTGTTCAAAGGGACTTAAATTACCTAACTCGTGGATTTCTTGGTCTTGCCATAATTTCGACTCGATTTTAGTAAGTCGTTGGTGATGGTAAGCTAGTAAACAGCGTTTATTACGGAACTGTGCCAAATTGAGTACACCAATTAACGCTTTATACTGTTCTTCAAGGGGGAGATCATTAGCTAACAGGGCAAGATCTTTGGTTTCTCGTGTTATTGCACGGACTACTGAGGAATTGTATTGGGGGAGATGGTCTAAATTCTGGGCTCTACGGGCTTCTAAAACGAGTTTCTCGGCTAGATCGCCGTACATACCAGAATGCTAAGTGAGTGGATGACTAATTGTAATGTAGTTAATTACGTGAACGAGCCATTTTAAGCGCTTGAGTGCGGGAGTCAAAAGAGAACAGCGTTAAAAAGTAGAGTTTAATGAAGAAAACAATTGCGAGGGCAGAAGGGAATGCAAAGGACGTAGCGGGGGGCTTAATGATTGTGGGTCTGGTGAGTTTGGGCGTTCCTTTGCTGTCTTCTTTGTGCTCGGAGGTAGAGTCAGGGTTAGGTGAAGGATCACATGACTTCTCTGCCTTCTGTGCCTTACCCTGGGTACCCTTGGAACCTTGCGAATCGTCAGTCTCCTTCGGATCCTGCGACTCCTCGGGCTCCCTCTTTACGGCAAATTTACGAGCGCGCAATTCGCGCAATTCATTAACACTCAATTGTGTAGAACTACCCCCAATTTTCTGCCCCCTGCCGAACTCGTCAGGAATCGAGCGTAAACACTGCATAAGCTGCTGTAAATTACCGCCAACAATTCTCTCAATCTCATTACTGTTTTTAAAAACAATTAAAGTAGGAACTGCACTAACAGTATACTCCTGAGCAACGTCGCTTGCTTTGTCGATATCTACTTCAGCAAACATAACTTTAGGGAACGTCTGAGCGAGTTTTTCAACAGCAGGCGCAATTGCTTTACAGGGACCACACCAATCCGCTTTGAATTTGAAAACTACAATGCTGTGTTTCTGGAGAACACGTGTGCTATGACCTAGATCTTCGATTGTGAGCATGCTTAGTTAATAGTTCGCATATACGCACACATATAGGCTATACACTATATAACATACTATTTAAACACGCTATATAACACACGCTATATAACACACGCTATGTAAACATACTCTATATAACACGCACACATATAGGCTACAGGCTATATAACACTATATACCTGCACACTAAATAAACACACACTATAAATACGCACACTATATAACACACCATTATTTTCAAGGGCAAGGTAACTTTGCAAATGGACGTCAGTCAAAGGAAATCAGAACGGCTGCGAAACCAAGCTTTAAAAGCTGAAGAACGTAAAGCTAAAGAAGAGAAACTTAATTTACAGCGTGAACAACAAAAACGTCACCAAACAGCACGCAGCGCACGCAGTGCACAAACCAAAAAACAGCAGCAGCAACAGGTGCTAAAAGAGCAGCAAAAAAATACACAGCAGGTGGGCAGCGCAGCATCTGGAAAACTTAAAAAAGATGTACAGGACGGCAAAGTCACTAAAAAGACACCCAAACAACTAGTCAAGTTAAAGTACGCAAAAGTTGTTGAAATGCCAGAATTCGAGCCTGTTTCTGTTAAAAATGAACAAACTTTATGGCTAAAACTCGAGATCCGCGAGTTTCTTATTAGATTCGACAAAATATGTAAAGTTCCAAAGAGGTTTCTTACTGTTTTAAACGACGTTTTAGAGCCGTGGACTTTTGAGGTTTATAAATCCGTGGTTTTGTCGATGCTTAGATTGTTAAGAGATGATAAAAAGGGGGACTCGAGTTTACAGGAGTGCATTAATGAGGTGGAATCAAGTGATGAAGAAGGACGCGATCTGTTTACGGCTTTGAACGAGTATATCAGGGAGCGGGGGCTATCTGGGTACCCATCTAGTGCACATAAGGACACTCCAAATGACAGCGATGCACCAGACGACATAGATATCCCCACACTACACCTTATTAGACAACTTATGCTCCTTTGTTTATCCACCGAAGCAGTAAGGCTCACTATACACACAGATATGGACCAAATCAAGCTTGTTGAAAGAGATGCTCATGATGAAATCAAGCAGATCAATTTGAAATTAAAGGAAACCGAGCAGAAATTAGCTGCTTTGAAAAAGGTAGACAAACAGGTTTCCCAAGAAAAGGTAGCTAATGCTCAACGAGCTGCGCAAAACAAGATTTCAAGGGTAGAACAGCAGTTGTTTGGCAATGTGCATAAGTATAATATGCGTACTTTGCCTGTGGCTGATGACGGAAGAGGGAACCAGTTCTGGTCTTTCCAGTATAAATCTGCTGCACAGCCTGGATGGGGGGGTTGTATTTTCTGTGTGTTGAATTACAGGTTTGATTTAGAGAATTCATGGGCTGATAATTTAGTTGTGAACGTGTCGCATACTTTAGAAGAACGAGATAGGTTGATTACAGAACGCGATTTGGAAAGGAAGTTAAACAAATCTAAAACCAAAGATGGTAAGGACAGCAAGGAAAGCAAGTTCAAGAGAAAGAAGTACCCAAAGGTTGATATTTCAAAACCCAAATTAGAGTGTGAAACGATGTACTGTCTTGTTAAAGGGAAGGAAGATATCATGCGTTTGGGTAAATGGCTGGAATCCCAACCACAGTTCACTGTTTATACAAATCTAAACGATATCGCTAAACACTTAGCGGAGGATGTATAATTAGTGTGCGCATATATTTACGCTGTGTACTTTGAGGTATGTAGTGTTTACATTGGTGTACCAGGTTAGGGTTATCTGCAGGGTTATGTATATATATTACATATAAACAAACGGCTGAGAATCCTGTTTGGAAACTTGAAAACCAACGTTAGCAATTTCAGCAGACTCTAATTGTGATTTCAATGTATATAAAAACAACCTTTCAGTAGCCCAATGACCGCAAATAACAGCGTGTACACCGCTCTCTTTTAAATAAAGCATTTCATGATGACTTAGTTCACCAGTAAACCATAAATCTGCTTTAACACCAGCAAGAACAGATCCACCGCTGCCTGCACAAAGAGCAACAGTCGAGATTTCTTGGTTTTCCACTGATTTAACGACTTGTACGTGGCCGATTTCAAGTTTTGATTTGAGTAAATCAACTGCATTTGTAATCGATAACGGCGATTTAAGTTCTAAAATCCGGCCGTAACCTTCAGTTTCTGAAACTTTTTGAATAGGAACACATGATTTGAAATTGAAAATACTGGCCATGAAATCGTTGACTCCGCCTTGAGCTGCGTCTACGGCTGTATGGGGGGAGTATACAGAGATTCCACGGGTAATAAGCCTTTTCAGCGATCTGTGCTGCGGGTTCTCATTAGAAATAGCTTTAATTCCTTTAAAAATAAACGGATGGTAAGCTATAATTAATTGGTAATCACCAGAAACTGCTTCTTCACATACTGCTGCTGTGAGGTCAATACACAGCAAAACACGAAGATCACTATTCGGAGGAACACTTTCTAAACAGTCAACTAATAAACCGACATTATCCCAACTTGTGTCGGCGTTTTTAAGAGGGTAGAGCTCCTCTAATTTAGAAATCACAGTTTTGATATGGGACATGAATTTGTACAGTCAGCACAAGCACGACGCATAGTAAGCGTTACAGATCTAGAACTACACAATAGTAGGCAGTAGTAAGCGTAACAGATCTATACAATAGTAAGCACTACAGCAGCATAGCAGCATAGTGGCGTTTAAGGCAAGTTTCATTTAGTAATGCCCACACCAGAGGAGTTCAAAAAGCAGTTAAAACAGGCATTTGAGACCGAGTATATTGATGTCAAAGACACAAGTGGAGGCTGTGGTCAAGCCTTTGAAGTCACAGTAGTTAGCAAACTGTTTGAAGGCAAGAACAAACTTATGCGCCATAGATTAGTGAACAACGCACTTAAAGCGCAGATCGCACAGGTGCACGCATTCACTCAGCGTAATTACAGTCCAGCAGAGTGGTCTGCTATGGGTCACTAGTGCAGTGCACTAGTGTGCTATGTACTCTGCGTGATCTGTGTTTGAACACTTTGTAATAACTCGGCAAACTTCACTAATGCTCTTTGACCATTCACAGACTCTGCAGCCTCGTTTTTCAACACTAAAATATCGAACAAATGCGGCAGTTCCATAATATGATCTCTTAGTAAAATGGCAGCGCCAACATCGATCATTGCTAATGTCAACGTATAAACCCCCTCTAATAACTGTAAATTATCGGTTTTTTCAGTGATTTTATTAAGAATTTCAAAACTCTCGTTCACCATTACTGGGATATGTGTGCTTGGGTACGACAATTGCAGAATAGCGCCTAATGTGCGCAGCCATTGAGTGTAGATCAGGATTTCTAAACTGTTAGTGATAAACGGTTCAATACTCAATAACGCATTGAAGTATTTAATAGAAACGTTGGAGAACATGTTCTTGTGAATGTTCTTGTGGTTGTTAATTTTGTTCATTTCGATTAGTTGGAGGTCCTTAGATGATGAGAAAAGTTCATGAACACCAGAAGGCAGCAATTTCATTTCACTTGGCTGTAAATTGTTCGCCAACGATTGTGCAGCATAAACGTATGATGCAAGCATTGATTGTTTTTGTGAAAACGACAGGTCACCAGTTCTGAACCAATTAGCAATGTTAAATGCAGCGTCTGAATCAACTGCCAGTACTGTGTTCAGCAAATGCTGTTTGCTCATATGGAATTTTGTGATTGAGAAGTTGTCTTGAAGTACACAAATGGCTTTAACAAGTTCGGGAAGGTGGTGGTGTACTTCACTGCCAAATTGTGATTTCTTAAGAACGAGATCAGCACCGTAAGTTAACGCGGATTTCTGGTCGATATATTCAGAACTTTTCAGCATTTCCAGAAGATCTTTAATGAAATAAATGGGTTTTTCTTCTTCGTTGTCTTCGTCGTCGCTGTCGATTTCAAGATTGTTTAGGGGGATGTCCGGGGTACCCAATTGGGTGCTCACTTCTGCAGGTTGGGTGCTCACTTCTTCAGGTTGAGTACTTGCATCTGTAGGTGTGTGCACAAAAGGCAGCTCCTCTGCGTTGTGTCCCCAAGTGTCCCTTTCCAACCAGTACTCATCATAACTAATTTCAAAATCAAGACTCCTTTTAGCCTGTTTAGCAAACACTTCAGCCACTAAACTGCCCATTTTACGCACTGGTTCAGAAGTAGACTGTAAATGCAGAGTTACGGCGTCAATAAGTTGCATTGAGTACTTGTCTGCTAATTTAGTGTCCAGCCACAGTGCACATAAAACGAGGATTTGGGTTAGTGTTTGTTGGTAAACAACTTTTCCAACTGCTAAACACCAATTAGGAATCACAAAATCAATTAATTGAGTTATAATCCCACGTTTTTGAGCAATTAGAACCAACGATCTGCATCTGAATGTTGGTGCTGGGGGTGATAAACAAGTTTGTAATAAAACCTCAATTGGGAACTCTAATTGGTTTAAAAATTGAGCACATTGGGTGACATTTTCAGGCAGAGTTTTGAATAATCCATGAACAATTAAATGCCGTAGTTTAGGAAGTGAACATTTATTAAGTTCTTGTAAATTAGGTGTATACGTCATTAAACATTCAGAAAATGCAGAAATGTCTAATGACATTAGTTTTTCCAATTCTGCGAATTGGTACTCACATTGCCTTAACTGGTTAAAACACCATTTTGTATAATTTGGGCGAGATTTCAGGGGGTGTTCACTGCGCATAGCTAGTAAATTAAGTAATCTAGAGCCTAGGAACAGAGCTTGGCTTTGTTTTCCAAGGCCAATGGTTTTCAAAAGTTGTTCTAAGTTTAGAAAATAACTGAGAAAGTTGATGTACTCGTTGAATTCGGTTTGAGGGCATACTTGCATGTACGACACTAAACTATTGAGTGCTTGTTCGTTAAGAAAACATTCGTAGAAGTGGGTGGGGGGGTAAGTAAGTATAAGTTTTTCGTTGAAAACAGTAGTATAGAATTTCAGGTCGTGTGGACTGGATAAAAATGCAGTTAACTCATTTATACTGGTGATCATTAATGTGGTATAAATGTAAATAGTGATTTGTCACTTGTGGGTCTTTTTTATGTCATCGAGGTAACTGGCCCACTAATTGGCTCACTAATTGGTTGGTACTGGTGTGGGTACCACGTGGGGTAGGTTGGGGCTAGGTGTGGTAAATGATGACTCATCAGATCAGAGCAAGTGAGTCACAGTCATTACCAAAACCCCTCTTCCCTGCACACATCCACATTCACCCCCATGTCTTATAATTTGAGCGAGAGCCACAAAGCCCTTATGCACGAGGACCTTCCTCAGTACGATCCCGAAGTCAAGCAAATTGTTGACAACGAGATCCAGCGCCAGCGTGAGTCTATTCTCCTTATCGCCTCTGAGAACTTGACCTCAAAGGCCGTTATCGACGCTGTTGGCACTCCTATGTGCAACAAGTACTCTGAGGGTTACCCTGGTGCCCGTTATTACGGTGGTAACCAGCACATCGATGCCATTGAGACTCTCTGTCAGAACCGTGCATTACAGGCCTTTAACCTCGACAGCAAGGACTGGGGCGTCAATGTCCAGACCCTCAGTGGTTCTCCTGCTAACCTGCAGGTTTACCAGGCTCTTATGCCCCCTCACGGCAGACTCATGGGTCTTGATTTGCCCCACGGTGGTCACCTTAGCCATGGTTACCAGATCCCTGGTAAGAAGATCAGTGCTGTAAGCACTTATTTCGAGACCATGCCTTACCAAGTCGACTTAAAGACTGGTATTATCGACTACGACACCCTTGAGAAGAACGCCCTTCTTTTCAGACCTAAGGTTTTGGTCGCTGGTACCTCTGCTTACTGCCGTCTTATCGACTACAAGAGAATGCGTGAGATCGCTGATAAGGTTGGTGCCTACCTCGTTGTTGATATGGCCCACATTTCCGGTTTGATTGCTGCTGGCGTCATTCCTTCTCCTTTTGAGTACGCGGACATTGTCACTACTACTACCCACAAATCTTTACGTGGTCCTCGTGGTGCTATGATCTTCTTTAGAAGAGGATCTAGAAAGGACGCTAAGGGCAACGACGTTCCTTACGACCTCGAACAGAAGATCAACTTCTCTGTTTTCCCTGGTCACCAGGGTGGTCCTCACAACCACACTATCACTGCTTTGGCTGTTGCTTTAAAGCAGGCTAACTCTCCTGAGTTCAAGGAGTACCAACAGCAGGTTTTGAAGAACGCCAAGGTTTTAGAGAACGAGTTCAGAAAATTGGGTTACAGACTCGTTAGCGACGGTACTGATTCCCATATGGTTCTTGTTTCTATTAAACAGGAGAAGGGAATTGACGGTGCCCGTGTCGAGCACGTTTCCGAGCTTATTAACATTGCTTTGAACAAGAATTCTATTCCTGGTGACTCTAGTGCTTTAGTTCCTGGTGGAATTCGTATTGGTGCTCCTGCTATGACCACCCGTGGGTTAGGTGAAGAGGATTTCAAGAAGATTGTCAATTATATTGACCAGGTTGTTACTTACTGCCAGGATTTGCAGAAGTCTCTTCCTAAGGACGCTAATAAATTAAAGGATTTCAAGGCTGCTGCTACTGCTGATAACAACGGTCAATTGCGTGCTCTTCGTGAGGAGGTCGCTAAATGGGCCTCTTCTTTCCCTTTGCCTTACTAATTGACTGCTGATTAAAAGTCAATTTGACTAAAAGTCACACACACACACAGGGTGTACGAAGATATACTTCTTTTGTGATTGATAGCTAAAACTTCTCTTAACTTATGAAATTAACATTAATTTGTTTGTTTTTTTATAATATATATATAGTCTACTGTATGCTTATTTCTTGACTAAAGTAGCCACAGGTACCACAACCACAATAATAATAACAATAACAATAAGCGCAATCAAACACATTCTCATTTTCATGTCCTTCCACCACATATTTTTACGCACGCGATTGGCGCCAGCGTGAAACCCAGCCGCAGAGGCTGCTAAATTGTCGGTTCTGTCTTGAAGATCGTCAAGCCCCCGTCCACGAGCGGCTACTTTATTGATATTCTCACGCATGATACCGACAGTGTCGTCAATTTCGGCTTGGATCGCGGCGGTACGGGACTCGCCGGTTCCTGTTTGCGGGATATACGGGTCGTACGGTTCAGAACTCGCCATTGGAAGTATGATGACAAATTTAGTCAACAAAGGCTTAAAAGGGAAGGTCCGCCTGTTTGCTGACCACACGTACTAAAAGTGTACTAAAAATAACAACCTAACGTAACCTAACGTAACGCACACACATAAAACATCCCAACAGATCAACGAATTGTAATCTATTTTTGATGCCCCAAAAGATATTCATTCAAGCGATTCTGAACGCAGGCTATATTTCCGAGCCCGAACTAACTGCAGTATTTGACAGTATTAACGCTAAACTACCACAAGAATCACGAAAAAGTATAGAAACAATTATCAACGAAGCAAACGAAACATTTCAACTCTTGAATTTAGAATTCGTTAAATTCAGAAACGAATTCGATAATGATAAATTCTACTATATGATTATTGATAAAAAGCCAGAACCTTCATTTGTAGACAAGTTAGCTATGCCAAGTACCCACGCTGTAGAATTAAAAGATCTGCTTGCTAAAATGTTGGAAACTGCGGATTGTCAAGGTGTTGATATTCGTGAGTTAGGTGGTGCTAGTGCTAAACAGGCTATTTATGATGAGGTCATTAGTCACATGCTTAAAAATGATTGGCTGGTGAAACTAGACAGGAACAGAGTGTTTATCTCCCCGAAAATGGTTCATGAATTAGAAGAATATTTCGAATCTGATTTTTCCAATACTTTGCTTCGTTGTTCGGGTTGTAATGAATGGTTTTTATCTGGGAAAATATGTTCTAATTCTGGTTGTCGGTTTAGACTACATAATCGGTGTTACGAGGCTTACTTCAGAGCTAGAAACAAGCCTTTAGGAGAGTGTCCGCAATGTCACCAACTTATATGAACACTTATTCCAAAATCGAATGGTTGTTATTATAATTATTTTATTAATTACTGTTTTTTTATTGATTATTTTCTACTAAATAGCTCGCGCCTTGCTCTTCGTACTGCTGTTTCGTTACCCAAGTAGACTCGTGGAATTCTCCCAACGAGGCGAAAATACTCGCACCTGACCACACAGGGTGAGAATCCGCTAAATGAATAGTAGTCGTAGTATTCGGCATTAGATTCTTTAAATCGTTTTCAACACGTAACGGCAGATTTGGCAGCGCAGTTGTTCCGCCATGCAAAACTATATTAGCCGCTAAATTGTTCATTATTTCTGGTGGTGCGTCAGCCTTCTGCAATGCATGGTAGATTACCTCGCTCAACCCTAAACTGTTACTGTTGGGAGTTACATCTTTAAGCGGGAAAAGTGAAGGCTGGAATAACGGCTCAGAAATAACCACACGTTCAGATCCGAGAAGAATTTCGTAACCAGTAGGGAATTCGTACTGTTTAGTGCCCTTGATTTCAGGGCCTCGTAATGGTACAGGATTTACAAGACAAGTCGTTCTCTTTAAATCGGTGAAAAGTCTGGTTAATTGGTAATTGTGGAAACTCTCGCTGGCTTTAGGGTACAGATCTGCAGGCTTGATCTGTCTATCCACACCGTGGTTTTTAGCTTTCACCATGTAAGCAGGAATTAACTGGTCTCTACAGCTTTCAAGCTGCTGTAGAACGTGTGCGTCTAAAAAGTCACCACCAAAATTCGTATGTATTTCGGATTTTGTGCGAACAATACCGTCGATCACGGGAACTGCGCTTACGCTAGATGCTCCCACACTGACCACTAACGCACTGGTGCGGCCTTGGTCAAAGGCTGCTGCAAGTGGTGCTTTCATAAGCTGGAAAATTGGGACTTCAATGCTTTCAAAAACGGTTTCGTAGTACTTTAATTTATTAGGTACGGGCGTCCACACTTCCTCGGTAATAGTAAGCGGTTGCTCTTGCATTTGCATACCGAGATATTTCTCGGCAAGGTAGAGCCAGTGTTTGCTGCTAACATCAAAGTCTTGAACAATACCGTCAACAACGGGGGACCATACATCAGTAGTGGGGGGGGGTCTTGCACAGAGGGGGATATCGAAGTCTATAGATCCGGATTCGTGTTTTAAAACACTAGAATCGGTAATTATTTGTGGAGAGGTGTCGCCAGCAACACCAAATCGCGTTGTACGCGTGCCTGGCTCAATAACGATCCCAGGAACGTCTTCGTGTGACATGATGATGATTAAGGTTAGTAAACGTAAACGAGTTCTGTTTGGATTTGAGATTTAGCTTAGTGTGGTTTTATTTTTTAAATAGCTGGGTACTATGTATAATAAGCAAAAAGGTATAATGTGGAACCTGTTCCTTTGTCCCTTTCCCTATACCCAGCCTTTAATTAAATAATTAGGAAAAGCTTAGTCGGAGCTTAAAAAGTAAAGTAGTCTAAAAAAAAAGGGGGTGGAAGGTAAATAAAAATAAGAGACTAGAGTATATATTTACTTTATATGGTGTATAGCAACCCCCCCCTACTGTTTGTTTTAAACGAAAACTCAATCCCCTTTCCTTGATACGCTTACTCTTATACCCTGCGTTAAAATTAGTTGGGGATTACTACGTGTATATATAAACCTAAGTGCAGACGTAATCCACCCCCACCAATGAACTTCCGCAAAACGTCCACTTCGTACCTGGGCGAACCAGTTCCGTCTAACCCCGCCCCCCTTGAACAAATGAGCTATGAACCTGCTGTTCCTACATCAACCCCCAATTTCACTGCTAAATTACACTCGTTTGCCAGAACCGCTGACGACAAAATAGGCGATCTAGGCACCCCCCTCAAACCGTACCTCCCCCTGATCGGCCGTTTGCTTGTTGTGATGACCTTTTTTGAAGACACTTACCGGATCACCACCGGTTGGTCATCGCAAATGTCCTTTCTCACTAGAGACCGTAGATTCCACAAAATCACGGCCTTTTTGTTTTTGTTAGGAAACGTTGTATGCATGTTATACGGATCATTGAGTGTAATTTTCAAGAAAAATTTAGGTGTGGGCGTGAGTATGTTAGTAGGAGTTCTCGTTTCCCAGGCTTACGCATACAGTCTGTGTTTTGACGGACAGTTTTTCGCACGTAACATTTCGTTGGTAGGTGGATTGATCCTCGTACTAAGCGAGATCTATCAAAATGATAGGATAAACGTGTTTTATGCGGGACCTATTTCTAATGGAAAAGACCAAAAGCAGAACATGCTACTTGTAGGAAGATCGCTGTTGATTGTGTTGTTTATCTCTCATTTGGTTCGGTTGAAGATCACACCATATACGGGCATTATTAGCGCCTTAAGTGGTGGGTTGTGTTTATTGGTGGTCATTGGGTATAGGGCTAGGTTTTCAGCATTTATTTTGGCATGTCTGCTTGTTGTGCAGAACTTATTGTTCAACCAGTACTGGAAGTTCAACTCTGCAAGCCCTATGCGGGATCAGGTACGGTACGAGTACTTCCAATTCATGGCGGTCGTTGGTGGACTCATTTTATTGGCCAGCATTGGAGCCGGTAAGCTCAGTTTCGACGAAAAGAGGAAGATTTACTAATTGCACATAGATATGCTTCGTTATAATTAAACTACTTATATACCAGTTTTAGCGACCATCTAACTATGTCGTATTAGTATCTAGTATTTAGTATATGGTGTGGTATTATTTATGGTAACTATCTATTTAATATAAAGGTGTCGTGTTGGTGTGGTGTGGTTCTTGTTTCTTACTAATATACACTTCGTCATGGGTGGAATTTTAAGAAACGAACAGCCACGCACAAGCAAAGAGTTTAGCAGAGAAGAAGTACTTGAAAATACAAAAGTAAATGCCGAATTAGGAAAGGAAGGCATTGAGCTTCGTGAAAAGCTTCATAACAAGCCTAAACAAACAACTAAATACCCGAAAACTAAGGCGCCATCGGCTTTAGAACACGAGCATAAAGACGACATTCGATTTGATGAACAAGGAATTGAAGAATGGAATAAACACCGTGGAGAAGCAGAACGGATTTTAGAGCCGAATACTCCGTATATGGGGACGGCTGCTGACACAGAGTACTATGATGAGGTTCCGGAGCTCAATCTTGAGCAGTAAGTACATATATCTATCATATATATAGGTATACATAGGAGTATATGAAAGTCGTAAACAATATCAATAGAAGAACCACATGGACCATAAATGGGACCACAAATGGGACCACAAATGGGACCACAAATGGGACCATAAATGGAATGGGAACCACATGGAACCACGGGTGGAACCACAGGTGGAACCACAGGTGGAATTGGTAATCACAGACGGAATTGGGGTGGAATTGGGGTGGAATCACGCATACACAGTGTACGCCTCAAGATCTTCTTCAGGACGGGGTGACGGTGCCACCATGAACTCATTGGGAGAGTTCACATACTCACCAATATACTCACCACCTCTGGTTTCACCACTAACAAGTTTCATAGCCTCAGCACTAGCATCCTGGGTGAACTTCAAAGCCTCCTCAGGTGACATGTACTCCTGGAGTTTACTACCAACGAGCTGCAAAGCTTCCTCAACCTTTAATCCGCGGCATTCAAGCATGAGCTGCTGGATTTTAGCAGGCTCAATCTTCAAGTTTTTAAGCATGACTTGCTGAGCAACTGCCTTAGCCATTGCCGTTTCTAAATCCATTTGAGGCTTCTTTTGAGCACGAAGATGCAAAGCGAAACGAGCTCTCTTATCACTTAAAACATAGGTTTTAAACGCTTCTAAAACTTCCTCTTTCGGAATCTGTTTAGCAAGTTCAGCAATCCTTTCCCGTTTACTGAAATCACAGAATCCAGTTGTAATTGAAGTCCAGTACCTTTCGCTTTCCTCGTTCAAATTCTTTTCTTTTTCAAGCTCATGAGCAACCACAGTCTCGATGTTCTGTTCATACTCATCGTTGGTCATGTTCTCCAAAAGCGGAAGGGCAATGTTAAACACGAAATTCTCAACACGGCTGTCTAAATACCTAGAATCTTCTTCAGATTGAACAACAATTTTGTACCACATTGTGCTGCGCATACGGTGGGTAGTAGAAATGACGATATACCCAAGTTGCTCTTTGGTTCTTAACTGGTCGAAAACAGGCTCTTTAAAGATCTGAGAAATGATAGCGAGAATCGTGATCATGCGGAGGTCGAAGGCATCACCGAATTGGTACCTCACTTCAATAAGCGAGTTCACGTTCTGGTCGTCGTCCAAGGTTTTGTTGTAGTAGAAGCACTTAGACGAGAAAAGGTACGACGAGTACTTTTTGGGTCTTGCCTGGGGCAATGGGATGCTTTTAGAGAATTGTTTAGTGAGATCAATTGCACGCTCAGCAGTGATGTTACCAACAGCCATGCACTCTAAACTGAACCCATTAGAATTCAGTTTATTAACGAACTCCATCATGTCCTTGAACTGGACTTTCGCAACGGCTTCAAGTCTGTCCTGGATGGAATAGCTCTTTTCAAGAAGCAAGAAGTTAGAGTTTGCAGTGCGCATTTGGTATGGCTGGGCGTATAACATGTTTTTCAAAGCACGCTCATGAGGTTCTTTGACAATCATGAACCGCTCTTCTTTGAATTGTGGATTCAACAAGTTAAAGATAACTTTAAACAACAGTTTATGCAAGTTCTCACTGAATCCTTGGACCTCAATTTCGAACCCATCATGTAAATTCGTAACGCTTTGTAAAACATCCGCTAAGTCAGCGTAATAGGCAAAGTCAGTAAGCAAATCCTGGACCATAGCTACAAGCAGATCAGCACAACATAAATTGAACACAGAATCGCCGTTTAAATTAGAAACTAATTTGACATTGAAATTCGCCTTAGGGATATTGAACTGGTCATCCTGTTTATGCCAGAGTTTGAGGTACTCATCATTAATAATGAGTCTAGGACGAGGCTGTGGCTTCTTAATATCTTTGACTTCAGGAACTAAATCGAAATTCGATGGGATGAACTCGTTAACATGCGGAAGATGGAACTCCTCAAAACAATCAGTACTGATTTCAGGAACGTCAAAGTACCCGTATTTAGTCCCGTACCACGGCTCAACTGAATCCAAACCATCAAGATTTTTAGCAGCCAAAAGAACTCTGCAATTGTCAATGTTCAACATATTGACTAAATCAGTGATTCCAGCAGCATCAAATTCAGAAGGAACTGAGAAATTGAGCAAATTGTCTCTAGGAATAGGACGGTGCATGATTTGAGCTAAAGAAGATACGAGCTGCATAGCCTTGCCCTTCTGTCTGTACAAGAAGCTAGCATTGTTCATTGTTTTAACTTCGTCAAAAATCCACTTTTGAGGCTCGACACTCGACAACATCCTAATATACCCAAAAACAGCATTTAAAACCTCAGTCCAGTTCTCCATCCCTAAATTAGTGAGCTCAATGTTCACCAGTAGGTAATCAGTACCCTTACAAATATGCGTGATAGCACTCGCTAACTCGCTAGCAAGTCGTTGAGACTTCAAATAATACAACAAAGACCCCTTGCTTTCATGTCCCAGTAAATGCACAACATACTGGTACGGCTGGGTTTTGATCAATGGCTGCTGATCAGTAATCGGGAACGAGATCTCGAGCAATTTAACATCCATTACGGTTTCAGCCTTAATCAATTTACCCAATTGGTTCGGCATCAATGGCGGAATTTTGGCATATGATGTATCTTTTATTGCCAGCTCAGGGTGAGGATCCCTAACATCCTCGAAATATTGCTTAGCTAATCGTTCGAGATCGTCTAATCCACTCTTTCCTAAAAGGGTAAGTTTCATAAGCGAAGCAGTGTAGTACGTTTTATGGAACTCCATAAGCTCCTTACGCACATCAATACCCATACTCTGCGGTTTAGACCCTAAAGTCTCGAAATTACCCGTGCTGAATTTATGCCAAGGATGATCAGGATTAGAGAGCGTTTTTTCAATCTGGTTTAACCGCCAGACATCACTCTGCAGATTTTTTTTGTTTTCGCTGTCAACCGCGTTGATCTCGCGGTCTTTACAGCTTTCAGAAAACAACGGGCTTACAAAGAACCTCGAGAATCTGTGTAAAGCGCCCTCTAAATAGTCGTTGCCCACCTCGAAATAGTAGTTCGTGTGCTCGCTAGTAGTGTAAGCGTTGGCTAAACCAGCGTGATCAGACAAGAACTGGGCGTATTCGTTTTCCTCGGGAAAATCCTCGGTTCCCATGAACAGAAGATGCTCGAGAAAATGGGCTAACCCAGGCAACGACACAGGATCGTAGAACGAGCCGATATTCACATCTAAAGCAGCTCCGCTTTTCCCGGCTTTATCGTCGCTGATAAGCAGGACTTCTAAATTATTAGACAGTTTAATAACGCGGTACTCGCGGTTGTCTAATAGCGGTTTCTGAATTGGCATGTGTAAACTCGAAAACTGCGTCCACTTATTATGTAAATGGAAACGCGCCCACACATAATACACCCAACACAACCTTAAGGATTACACACTGTACACACACACCATACCCATTTGTCATGCTATGGCCCGAAGGCTCACAGAGCGTTATTGCCGATTTAGGCAATTATCTCGACCCAAAAGTCACCAATGAGAAATTCCAAAGCATCTGTCTTTCTAAAAAAGGTTCATACCTAGTTTTAGCCTCTAAAACTATCCTTGCTTTATACAGATTGACCCCCCTCTGTCCACTAGCTATATACCCCACTCTGTTCCCTAATACTGAAATCAAAGAGGTTATAACCAGCAGCGACGGGTCATATGTAGCCGTTGCGACTTTAGATAACAAAGTCTCAGTCTTCAAAATCCAGCCTGAAGGCGATTTAGAAGAACGGTTCCGGTTCACTTACCCTGTGACCCCCGGTCCTGGTGAGGCGATCGGCGCACAAGAAATATATATGGAGCCTGTTGACTCTTTCCTTTGTGAATTTAAAATTAAACAATTGGGTTCTTGGGGACCATTTCTTGTGGTTTTCGGTGTAAACACTGTGCAAATCAGTGAATGGTCGTCTTTGTGTTCCAAGGATCCGTTGCATCCACCGGTTATTAAGAATTTCCCGATAAATGATGAAGTTCTCGGTGGTTGTTTAGGTCCCATTGCTAAAAACAAATGGATCGTTTGTGTTTTGACAGTTAAGGGTGTTGAAATTTTACATTTCAACGGTTTAGACAGTCAATGTTTAACACTTTTAAGTCAGAAATGTGTGCTTAAATCGCAGCAGTTTTGTACTTGTGATTATAACTTTAGATTGAAATTGCTGGCATTAGGATCTGCCAATGATAACAGCGTTGTAATTCTTTCTAATTTGGTAAACAGTGACACACCGTCCGTATTCCAGTTCAAAACAGAATCGAAAGTTTCCTATGTGAAATGGGCACCCTCAGGAACATCAATGATCACGGGGTTTAAATCAGGATGGGGTGTTTACTCACGTTTAGGAATGTGTTTGTTTTTAGGACAGCATGGTGTTTTAAGCGCTGAATGGTTTGTAAGTGCAGACAAATGCTGTTTATTATGTTCAGATGGTGAAGTTCGTGTACAGAAAGTGATTAAACAGGGTGGATCTAATTTGGCAGAACAGCCAAGACCATTATTACACGGCAATGGAAGGCTCATGGTTTATCATGATGCGAAATTCATGGAGAACAATTGGTTCACAATCCCGCTTCCTACTTGGTACATGGCTTCTAATGCGCCAATCACGTATACAGCAAGCACTTCAGACGGCAGATTCTTGGCAATTGCCGGTACTGTTGGTGTTATGTTGTTTAGTATTTCTACTAAACAGTGGAAAGAAGTTGGTGATAGAGAGTCTGTTGTTAGAGGTGGTCTTTGCTGGTTTGGTAGACGGCTAGTAACTGCTAATCAAACTAGTGATCAAACAGTTACTCTGAAGATGTACTCGCCAGCAATGAACAAAGGTCAGAGATCAGAACGGAGTGCGTTCAATATGAATTTAGGAAGTCTAGGAGCCGGAGGTACAAGTACAGGTACAGGTGCTCCCCAAAACTCAATGACCAACCTGAGCAGACCATCGATTTCTATTACGGAAAACGGCTTGAAATCCAGCAGAAGAGGTAGCTCTTCAAGTCTTAATTTACGGTACGAAGACCAAACACCCGACACCACTAACATGAAAACACCATTAACAGCATCTTCACCGTCAACTAAGTTAATGCCTGCGTATTCTGGTTTTGAACTACAAGTAATGGCCAGTGAAACATTAGGATCCGTTAATGACTCGTCAGTAGTTTTAATGGCTAAAGGTCCTCAATCTCTGTTGGGTGTTATTGTGCAGTACGACATCACTAGACTGTTTGTTTATGATTTAAAAGGCATGGAATTCGACTTGAAATGTGATATCCCGCTTTCTGAAGTGATTACTGAATGGGAAGACGGATGTGGGTACCGTCAAATGGCGATTGTTAATGAAAGACAAGTTTTGTTGCTTGTTGATGTGACTTTAATTTTAATTACTGAAACCGGTGTTGATGAGTACCAAAAACAAAAGATTGCTGAGCCAATTGAAAGTTTCGACTACCTCAGCGGAGAGTCCTTGATTTGTATGTTTGATGGACAGGAGGCAGTCATCATGAATTTCCCTATAGATCCAAGCAGGGGTAAATTTGTGGCTAATTTTGGTTTAGACGCTTACCCTGTGCATTTCAGTGCTAGGAGGGGTACAGTTTCTCTTGTGGAGTCTGCTTCAGTGCGTAGTTTTGACAAGTCTTTTTGGGTTGCTAAGGCAATGCTTACCCAGGAAGTGTTTGTTCCGCCATTATTAGAGGCGGCACTAACTGCTACCACAGGTAGTAATTTCGAAACAGCGTATGAAATCGCATTGAAGTATTCCAAAGCGCCGTTCTTCTCTTCAGCTTTAGAAACTCTGCTTTATAAAACAGTCACTAAAAGCTCGTCAATGGAAACCTCAAGTGTTTTAAAACTTATTAGAAGTTTCAACGTGAACTTCAACGCGATCATTGCGAAATGTGCACGGAAAATTGACGCCAAGTACTGGCCACAATTGTTCATTGCAGTTGAAAAATCGCCTAAACAGATCTTTGATGAGTGTTTAGCTTCTAATGATCTACAAACAGCTTCTGAACTTGTGATTGTTACTCAGGCGTATACCCCAACAAATAAAACTTCAGAGTTTGATTTACAGGATTTGTTAACACTGTACAAAGCCGCAGAGTCGGTTAAATTGTACAGCATCTGTAAACAGATATGCAAGTATATCGTTTCGGCAGATCCCACACTTAACGAAATGAAAAGGTTCATGGCTATGATATAACAAAAGGAATTGTTTTGAAATTGTTCCAAAAAATGTTTTTTTTCTTTTTTGAATCACTCTTTGTTTCTTTGGGGAATTCACCAACATATTCCCATTAAGTGCCTTTTGTTCATTGCATTCTACTCCCAGCGTTTATAAGTAACCCTTACATACCCATACCCATACCCATACCAATACCAATACCAATACCAATACCATGTCCTGTGAACTATATGAAAACCTCAGTTTCTGGCCCACAGTAGTCTCGTTAAACTTCGCAATTGCGATATTTCTAAGTTATACCCCCCAGCAAATAACGATTATGAGAAACAAAAGCATTGAAGGCATAAACACGTTCTACCTGTTTCTAATGAATTTAGGCTCGTCGTTTTCGTTTTTCAATATGCTGATCCTTTCTAGACCGGTTTTCGCGTGTTGTAAGTCAGAATTGAGTTTTTACGAGTGTACTGGGAACCTAATAGGTTTAATGCAACTAACTGGTGGGTTATTAGGGCCTGTGCTTATCTTGTGTATAGCAATCAATTATAAACCCAAGGATTATGAGGGGATCAAGCTTATGTACTGGGCGAGAATATTGTTGGCTGTGGATTTTATTGTTTGGGTTTTAGCGATTTCAATTACAAGTCCATTATATTCGAAACTGGTTGCTGAATGGCTGGGGGTTATGGCAATAGCCGTAGGTACTGTACAGTATGTTCCACAGATCATGACTACATATAAATTAAAACATGCGGGATCACTGTCGATTCTTATGCTGTGTATACAAGTTCCGGGTGCTCTGCTTTGGGTGCTTAGTTTAGCAACAAGAAGAGATGCGCAGTGGTCTACATGGATGCCGATCGTTGTGTCTGCTAGTTTTCAAAGTGTGCTGCTTTTAATGGCTGTCAAGTATACATGGCAGCGTAATTCGGAGCAAGCTACAGAGATACTTCCATAGAAATAATTGTTTAGATGTTTATATGTGGATACGTTTGTATATACGGATACGTTTGTATATGTGGGTATGGGCTAGTGTGGATACCTTTATGTACATGGTCACATGGGGACGGTAGGGCAGACGGGTGAACGGGTAGGTTATGGGTAGGGGTTAACGTCCTTACCCTATGTCGTGTGAAATATACCAGAATAGCTCTGTATGGACCTCAGTGGTTTCAATAGGTTTAGCGATTGGAATCTTTGCAAGTTATATCCCGCAGATCTATGCTGTTTGGCATCATAAAAGTGTCAGGGGCATTAACGCGGGGTTCTTGTTTTTGCTGAATTTGAGTTGCGATTGCTCGTTTTTCAACCTTTTGTTGCTTTCCACGCCGGTTTTCCAATGTTGCAAATCAGGAATTTCTTCATTTGATTGTTTTACAAATTTTATGGGAATGGTCCAATTGGGGATGGCGCTTTTAGGGCCGCTGCTTGTTTTGGTTATGTGCTTTAAATTCGGTAATGATTTCAAGATCTATACTTACATTTTAATAGGAATCAATCTTATTATTCTACTGCTTTATGTAGTGCTTAAGGGGATGCACAATTTGTTTGTGTTCGCGACATTACTCGGAACAATTGCGCTGTTTGCGGGGAGTATCCAGTTCATCCCGCAGATCATTACTACTTATAAACTCAAAACGGGGGGGTCTTTGTCAAAACTGATGATGTTTATTCAGGTTCCGGGCGCTTATATTTGGGCGCTTAGTTTGGCTTTAGACAAGGACTCGAACTGGTCTACTTGGTTGCCGATCTTTACGGCTGCTACGTTCCAATTAGTGTTGCTGGTGATGTTGATTTATTATAACCGTAATAACGTTAGTTATAAACCAGTTGAAGAAGATGAGCAGTTTGAAATAGAGTGAGCCATTCACGTGTTTCCTGTAATTTACATTAGGTGGTTTATACACTGATGCTCTTCCAAACACTGAACCCATCACTTCCAGTACTGACAATAGCACCAGGGATCTGAGGATGCCAATGAGCTTCCTTAGCATTAGGCTGCCAGTGCAAAAACAGAAGTTGTGGGGGAACACCCTCGACCTCCTTTTCCTTAGTTTGGTCGTCTGCCTCAACACTTAGATCCCAGATAGAGACTGTAGAATCTTCAGAAGCAGCAACAAGCACAGTCTCGTCATTAGGGTTCCACTCAATTGACGTGATAGGTTGTTTATGGAAGTCGAATTTAGCAACTGGTTTGCCCTTTTGGAAAGTTCTTAAATCCCAAACGGCAATAACACCGTCGTCGTGGCCAGTGGCTACTAAATGAGGAGCACGTTTATTCCAGCTCATGACATTGACGTCGCAGTCAGCGATCTTGACTTGTAAAACAGGAGATTTATTGCCAACAGACCATACTCTAAGGAACCCGTCTGATCCAGTGCTCATAAACACATTCTTTTCTACAGGACTGAACTGGATCTCTTCAATGCTGCCACTAGATTTAGCAGTGTACGGAACTGGATCAGTAGCCCATTCTTTGCCTGGTTTGGTGGTTAAATAAATATTGCCATTAGAGTCACCACTTAGCAAAGTGTTTGGTTCTAAACTAGACCAATCCAAGGCATATCCTTCAACTCGTTTGTGTTGTTTACCAATATAAACTGGTTTCTTAGACCAAGGTTGGCCAGCTTTGCCTAAACTTTTGACATGAGAACTGATCTCAAAGACTTGTAAATCGCCGTTTTCAAGAAGAGCAGCGGCCATTATCTCAGCACCACGGTTACAATTGCTTAATCTTACTCTGTTGACAGTGTTGTTACAATTGACGTCGCGCGATTCTAAAAGCGGGTCCATCTGCATATCGTCGTCATCATCCTCATCATCATCGTCGTTTTCAGACTGTAAAGTTTTACAAAGCTGACTTAGTCTGATGATATTCACCTCGTTGTCTTTGGGTTTAGAGGCTTGAGTGCCGCTTACAAGGAACATTTCATGAGGGAATTTTGTGCGATTAGGTCCGAATTGGTCAGAAATTATAGAAAAACTGAGACTAGGCCATTTAACAGAGAAACTGTGTAACATAACATAGGTAGTATGGTCAGGTTCCATTTGCTCGTTAGGTCCAAGAGGGGCAGATCTGTGGGGGATATAAACTCTTTGCGTGTTTGCTAAATCATCTTCTGATTCTTTAGGCTTGTTCTCGTTTGTGTTGTCGTCTTCGTCTTCGTTTTCGTCTTCTAACATGCCGTTCTCGCCTGCTTCGAAAATTTCCTCCTCGCTTTCGAAGTCGTCTCCGTAGGGGTCCTCGAATTCGCCCATTTCAACATCATTGTTAGTTGATTGGGGCGGTTGCTGCGAGTTTGTAGGTTTTAAAGCACTTGGTTCAGGCTCCTCTTCATTAAAACGCTTCATGGTAAAAAAATAAACCTAACCCTCGAATCTAACTTATTAATTTTTTTTTCTTTTCGTCTGTAGACGCAACAAAAAAACAAAGTAAGTAAGTACGATTAGAAAGGATTGATCACGTGGGACGTCTGTGTACCCAGGTACCAGGTCAAGGGCAGAAACTACTAAGCTTTTGGTTGTCGCTTGATCTGCTTGATAGCTATAATCCACAAACAATTAGATTTAGATATCTATGGAAATGCAAAATGAAATTCTATCGAGTTAATTCAGAGATACGCTTTTTCAATTCCTCGTTCTCAAGCTTCAAACTAGCATTAGTAGCTTCCATTTTCGCGCCATTAGACCCGTTTGCCAAACTAGCTAAGTAAACGTTCTCTTGACGTAAAGCCTTTAATCTGTTCATAATGCGATTAGCGACTTCAAGACCCTCGGCGCCCTGAATAACGCTTTTAAGCGCCTGTTTATCGCCGTTAGAGTATAAAGTAATAGCAGTAATCAAAGCCTCAACCTGAAGTTTCAAATCACTAACGACATCCTCGTTCTCTAAACTAGAGTTTGTGGAGTCTAATTGACTATCATCACGAGCGAAACTCGAGTTTTGTAAACTGGGAGGACAGTTAGTCGACATCACAGAACTAGAAAGAGAGAGCGAGTTTGCATACTGCTGTTGATTAGCTAGAGGTGGTGTCGACATATTCAACTGTTCGATGCGGGGCATACGAGTAGGTGTGCCAGAGTTGAACGAACGCGGGGTATCCATCGGGTTGTAATCACCGCCGCGTTTAATACTGTTAACACGGTCGTTGATCGACGAACTGAACCTCTCGTGGATAGCAGGATCAGAGAATCTCGTGCCTTTAGTATTACCACCCGGACCAGCCATCGGGTAGCTAGGACCCCAAATAGAAGGAACGAAGTTAGATTTGGGAGCCTCCTGGCCGTTCATGGACCCATTCATGGACCCACCGATAGACCCACCGATAGACCCACCACCAAGGGATCCACCACCAAGGGATCCACCACCAAGGGATCCACCACCAAGAGATCCGTTCATAGGACCAACCATGTGACCATTCATGGATCCGTTGATAGCACTGCCGACTGCAGTGTTGCCGTTGTTTGTGTTATTAGCGTTATTGACTGTAGAGTAGCTCATTGATAAGTGGGAAGTGTGGTGTGGTTTTTTGACTAATTTATATAATGCATTCCAGGGTTAGGTGTTCATATGGCGTTTTCCTCACAATTCCTCTCATAATTCACTCGCTCCTGTGAGTGAGCAAATCAATTTTCCGACATATCATGTAATACTTATACGAACCGATTCCACTTGGTTTGAACTAAATATACCCAAATATTTCTAAAGATAATGAGTTTTATTTATTGCAGATAGTTAATGCACGTAATGATTACATTAAATCTAATCATTTATTACCAAATTTTATCCACCATTACCTAAAAAAAACTTTTCGTCACTAAATCGATGCTGGGAACCCGTCCTATAAAGCTTGTAACTGGCTCTAGCCACCCCGAACTCACTAACCAAATATCACAAAGAATAGGACTTAAAATATCCGATGTAGAAGCTCTTAAAATGCCGAATAAAGAGACCGCAATCGTGTTTAGAGAAAGTCTTCGTGATAGCGACGTTTATATTGTTCAAACCGGCCATGGAGCCATCAACGATATTGTAATTGAGCTTCTTTTCATGATCGACGCTTGCAAGCACGCCTCTGCCCATAAAATCACCGCTGTGGTTCCTCTTTTCCCCTACGCCAGACAAGACCGAAAAGACAAAGGCAGAGCGCCCATTACATCAAGGCTAATGGCTGATATGCTAGAGAAAGCCGGCTGCAATCATGTAGTGGTTCTGGATCTGCACGCACCGCAAATTCAAGGCTTCTTTAATATCCCTGTTGACAATTTAGTAGCAGGGCCCACTATAAGCTACTATTTACAGCACCAATTCCTTTCTCAACACGACAATGAAGCAATTGTTGTTAGTCCGGACGCTGGCGGAGCTAAAAGAGCCGCTACACTAGCTGATACTCTGGATTTAGAGCTCGCATTGATTCATAAAGAGCGTAGAAGAGCAAACGAAGTGAGCGAAATGGTGTTAGTTGGTGTTGTCCGCAATAAATTGTGCATTCTCGTTGACGACATGGCCGACACTTGCGGCACTTTAGCGAAAGCAGCCGAGACATTGATCCAGCACGGCGCTACTGGCGTAATAGCTTTGGTAACCCACGGCGTTTTCTCTGGAAACGCACAGAAAATCATCGAGAACAGCAATTTAGATTTAGTGGTTTGCACAAATTCCGTGCCTTTAACTGAAAGTTTGAAAACTTGTCCTAAAATCCACCAAATTGATATATCCGCTACACTAGCAGAGGCAATTCGCCGTTTGCATAATGGTGAACCTGTTTCCTCTTTAAAACGGAATAAGCCTATAGCTATGTAACTATATTACATATTTTATAGTAGTACGTATATATGACTATATATATTATAGTATCACAGTAGTATATGCATGCCTATGCATGTGCACGCATCAGATCACCACCAGTTAGAACAACATTGGTTATAAACTTCACCTGCCTCGGCACTTTAGACTTCAATTGAATGCACTTAGAAATAGAGGCTGCTTCTGAGTACGTGATTCCACCAACAACAGCAACTAAAACCACCGGTGGTTCACCATTCTTTTGATTCTTTTTCAAAGTTCTTAACAATTTGGCCTCTCTTTGAGCAGTTTCACTGTTTGGAGTAGCTTGGTGTTCTTTGAATTCGGGTTCTAAAATGGTTTTAGACAAAGGTATAAATCCTAATGCCATTTCAACAATTCTGGTAACCAACGGGACATAACCAGCATATGGCACGGCCTCCTGTACGGTTTCCATATCGTTAAATCCTAAATTATAAGCCTTGTTCAATGCATTCCAAGAGTATAAAACAGTATCACTCTTTGGAACTTCGTCGTTCACTACTACTGGCTGTTGCTTCGTAAACGCAGATGCAAACGGGTTCAAAAACGAATTCGACTTCATAGTGAAAATAAGACCTCTCTTTTTCAACATATTAATAGTTTCTAAATGTTGGAACCCGTAAGCTTTTAAAATATCATCCAGAACAGTTTGTAATACTGATTCTTTCAACCCGTTTCTTACCAAACATACTAAACATAGCATTCGTAAAACCAGATCTAAAGGTGCATTTTGGTAAACAAGGTTCTGTAATTTCAGAACGATATCTGCATTTACACTTTGGTTGCGTAGAACACTGGATTGGAGTTCTAAAGCACAGGTTTGAACTGGTGTACGTAAACAGTCCATAGCATCAGATGCTAGTTCAGCATGGGTGTTCACTAACCTTTGCATGGATTGTAAAGATCCTATTTTAGAAACCATAGATCGGAGCTCTGTAATTGATTGTGAATCAGGCCCTCCTAATGCGCTATCGGTAGCGTGCATATCTTCACCTCTCAACCCAGATTGTAATTCCTGTAACTCTTTAGCATCTGCATGGATCTGTGTACATGCCTCTGCAAATCCCAGCGTTTTCAGATTACTGAACATCTCATCATTCGCTAAATTGACTTTAGACTTCGAAGTCATAGTTACTCCACTAGCATTAATCCCGATGTTCTCATGTATAACACCCGTATAAGAAGCTTGTAATAACAACGGAGTAGTCAAATCAAGATCTCTATCAATAATTATCAATTGTTCAACAACTGACCCGTGGAAAGTATTGCTTGAGTAGCCGAATTCGTAGTCGAAATTCGGTTTACTATGTTTAAAGTACGTTTCTGATTTCGACTGTAAACTAACCTGATGCTCAAGTTTTTTTTGCTTTAAAAGTTGAAAAACAAGATGGGAGAGCGGGCCGACAGTAGTGATTTTACCGAAATCGCCGGTTCCATTTGTTTGTAATTCTTGCAGTGCAAGAACCAATGGGTAAATACCTAGTTTAGGCACGTTAATGGCTTCACGAGTATGCGTAAGTGAAATCGATGGATAAATAGGGTCCATAGTAGAGTACAGAGGCCAGTTTTCCAAAGATAAAGACCCAAGAACACCCCGGTCTTCGAAAAACAAGTTAACTAAAGGCTCGATTTGAGGAACAATAACGGCTGTGTGTTGCTTGTCTTTGAATTTCAAACAAAAATCAGCAATTAATTGTAATTCAGCAATATTAGGACGTGTTAAGTATACATTAAGATTCGTTGGTGAACTTGGGGTTGCGAGTGTGGGGGGGGTAAGCATAACGAGGCTTTGCAGCCCGAAACTCGTTAGAGTTTTATAACTGAAAAGCGCGCTTAATGCAGGAACAAGTTCAGGATCTATAAACAGCGTGAATTCAGAGGCTGGAAGGTTAGTGAATATCGACTGCAGGGACTCTTTGCTCATGATTTCGTAATGATCTGGCGAAACGTAAGTGTGTCTGTGGTGCCCGTAGTAATTCGTGAGGTACCTGTGACAATCTTGATGTGCACTTTTCGGTGATTGTAGTGTATTGTGTACTTTGCGTATGTGAGTCTCGCATCCACAGCATTTGTTCTCTTTTCTCTATTATAATTTTCTCATTTATTCCATTATTCTACTCTACATATTTCTTCATTTATATAGTTATTTATTTATTTATTTATTTATTTATCTCTATACTTCTATCGATAATTACTTGAATCGGTGGAACCGTTTAATCACCGAGTTACTTGACTCGTTACTTGACTCATCTGATAAGAATCAGGTTACGGGTTTTTCAAAACGCTTATATAAATATCCCACCGACCACCTTATTTCAAGCCACCACTCCTCTTACAACAGAACAGTATAGATCGTTTGCGTGATGGTTCTTGCTAAAGATTTGTCCCATTTGCTGAGCACAGAAGCTCATAACCGTAAATCCTCTCCCCTAAAGGATATTATCAAGTACAAAAACCTGCCTCATATGCGCAGTTTAGGCGGTGGACTCCCGATCCCCGAACTCTTCCCCTTCGACAACTTAGAGTTTGACATTCCTAGTTTCCCCTTCCCCGAAGGTGTCGCCCACTCTTCTTTCGATGAAGTTCAAACTGTAAGACCGCATATTGAACGTGCGATTCGTCAGCCCCAGAATGAAGACATTGAACTGGCCACGTCTTTACAGTACGGCCACAGTATTGGTGAGCACCGTGTCGTTGAGTTTGTTAAAGAGCACACTAAACGGATCCACAATCTACAGTACGAAGATTGGGACGTTATTTTGACCTGTGGTAACACTTTCAGTTGGGATGCAACATTAAGAACTTTTACTAACCCAGGAGATACAATTCTCGTTGAGGAGTTCGCTTTTAGTTCTGCTTTAGAGGCCGCTACTGCGCGTTCATTAGTGCCTGTTGGTGTTAAAATGGATTTGTACGGTATTATCCCTGAGGCTCTTGAGCAGCAGCTCAGCCAGTGGGTTGGTAACAAGCCTAAACTTCTATATACTGTGCCAACTGGTCAGAATCCTACTGGATCTAGTTTGAGTGCTGAGAGAAGACGAAAGGTTTACGAAGTTGCTTCTAAATATGATTTTATGATCATTGAAGATGAACCCTATTACTACCTCCAGTTCCCTGAGTACCAAAAAAATGCACCTTCTAATAAGCAGACCGTTGATGAAATGGTTTCTAATTTAGTGCCTTCGTTTTTGGACTTTGATACTGAGGGTCGTGTCGTGCGTTTAGACAGTTTCTCAAAGGTTATTGCTCCTGGTACTCGTTTGGGATGGGTCGTTACGCAGTCTAGATTCATTGAGCGGTACTTAAGATTGCACGAGGTTAGTGTTCAGACTCCTTCTGGTTTCAGTACTTCTATTGTGTACGGTGCGTTGCGCAGATGGGGACAAGAGGGGTACCTGGAGTGGCTTAACCAGTTGAAGGATGTTTACAGACACAACCGTAATGTTGCTTGTGATACTATTATGGAAAGTTTTCCTGCTAAGAAGTACGATTTCATTCCTCCTGTTGCTGGTATGTTCTACTGGTTCAAAATTGATGCTAGAAGGTATAAAAACTACGAGGCTTTGAATAGAGATCCTATTAAATGCGAGAACGAGATCTGGCATACTGGTATTGACAGAAACGTCTTAGTGGTTCCCGGTCATTGGTTCGTTTCTACTACTAAAACAACACCTCCTCAGCCTGAACTGCCTAAATCTGCTGATGATGAAAACGCTATGTACTTCAGAGGCACTTTCGCTGGTGTTAATGAGGAGGAGCTTAGAGATGCTTTAACTGAGTTCGGTAAACTGCTTACTGAGGTTCTTAATTAAGTTATTTCAAAAATGTGTTATAAACTATAATCTACAGTTACCTGTATACAGTAAATACATAGTATTCTTATGTAATATAGTACTTGAAACAATATCATAGTACATAATACACAATAGTAATAGTACACACATGGTACACACATAGTACACATAGTGTAAGTACATCAACGTTTACGAAG